>CAUYUJ010015171.1:1105000-1157500 GCA_963575745.1 Prorocentrum cordatum
TCATTTTTGGCACACCCCTCACACGCTTCGTGGCCCATAGGAAGCTCCACCGAAGGTACAATGGCGCGGTCGGCATGGCCCTACCGCCATATTTTGGCACACCCCTCACACGTTCCGTGGCCCCATAGGAAGCTCCACCGAAGGTCCCAGTGGCGCAGCCCGCATGGCGCCCCCGCCCCATTTTGGCACACTCCTCGCACGTTTCGTGGCCCCACAGGAGGCTCCACCGAAGGTCCCAGTGGCGGAACTCGCATGGCGGCGCCGCCCCATTTTGGCGCAGCCCTCACACGTTTCGTGGTCCCATAGGGGGTTCCACCTAAGGCTCAAGTGGCGCAGTTCGCGTGGCGCCGCCGCACCATTTCTGGCACACACTGCACACGTTTCGTGGCCGTACAGGGTCTATGGAGCTCCACCGAAGTTCCCAGTGGCGGAATTCGCATGGCGCCGCCGCCCTAATTTGGCACACCCCTCATACGATTCGTGGCCCCATAGGGAGCTCCACCGAATGCCCCAATGGAGGGTTCGCATGGCGCCGCCGCATCATTTTGGCGCAGCCCTCACACGTTTCGTGGGCCCATAGGGGGCTCCACCTGATGCCGCACAGTTCGCATGTGGGTGTCGCTCCCGTTTCGGCGCACCCCTCACGCGCTTCGTGGCACAATAGGGAGCCCCACCCAAGGCCCCAGTGGCACACGTGGGCGTCGCCCCCGTTTCGGCATTCCCTCACACGTTTCGTGGCCCCATAAGGAGCTCCACCTAAAGGCCCCAGTCGTGCAGTTCGCATGTGTGCGTCACCCCCGTTTCGGTACACCCCTCACACGTTCCGTGGCCCCAGAGCTCCACCACCGAAGGCGCTAATGGCAGTGCTCAGACGTGGGCGTCACCCCCGTTTCGGCACACCCTTGACGTGTTTCGTGGCCCCATAGGGGGCTCCACCTAAGGCCCCAGTGGCAGTGCTCACATGTGGGCGTCACCCCCATTTTGGCCCACCCCTCAAACGTTTCGTGGCCCTATACGGAGCCCCATCGAAACGGTTCCCACAACTGCACTACTCACAACTGCATATGGTTGGGCTCTTCGCCAGGATAATTTCTGAAGATTCGTCTTCCCCCCCCCCACCTCCCATATTTCCCAACCATCCTGTGGTGTTGGGTCTTCGTTTTGAAGACAGCGCCCCGCGTCTCACCTCCTCCCGCTACCCCCTCCCTCCTCCCCCTCCTCCCTGCTCACATTGCTGCTTCTGTTCGCCGCATGTCCACCATGTCGGCACACGCCTCACGAGGATCGTGGCCCCATAGGGAGCTCCACCGAAGGCCCCAGCAGCAGGGTTTGCATGCGTCCCCCCGCCCATCTCGGCACACGCCTCACGAGGATCGTGGCCCCATAGGGAGCTCCACCGAAGGCCCCAGCAGCAGGGTTTGCACGCGCCCCCGCCCATCTCGGCACACCCCTCACGAGGATCGTGGCCCCATAGGGGGTTCCACCGAGAGCGGTACCCACAACGCGGTACTCACAGCTGCATATGTTTGCGTCCTTCGTCCAGAAAATGTACTAGATTTTCCTGTGTGTCTGTGTGCTTCTTCCCCTTTTGATCCTTCGCCTCCGCGGCGAGGTCGGCGTCGGCCGCTGTGCCGCCCCGCTCGGGCGCGCGCGCCAGCTCGGCGGCGGTTGAGGGGGCCCGCGCAGCAGGGGCCACCTGCAGCAGGGACAGATCGGCATAAAGATACAGCAGGGGCCCGACCACATGAAACCTTACACAAGAAACCCAACCCTCAGATCCCAGGACGTCCATTGACGTGTGGTGTGGGACCGTCACTCTTCCATCGCAAAACCATCAAAACCCGGGGCACCCTGGAGGGAAGCGACCGGGGTGTTCCTTGGCATGGGTCTCCACTGTAGAGAACTGCAGCGCCGGCTCCTTCACAGTAGCGTCGGCCTCGGCCTTCTCCTCCCGCCGCGCGTCGGGTCTGCTCCGTCGTGGCTCCGCGACGGCTGCGCTGTCGTCGGCCGCGGGCTCCTGCAGGACCGCTTCTGTGCCACGGGGTGCTCTGCGCCTTTCAATCCTGGCATGTTCCTGCGAGGTCGGCCCTCTGGGTGATCGGGCCTCGGGGCCCCCGGGACCATCAGGAATGGATCCGGGGCGAAGAGCGTCACGCCCGCGGAAGCGGTCGGGACCTCTCTCGCCATCGCTCGGACGTCCACGCCCCGTGCATGTGTCGCTTTCGCGCGGACCTCTGTTCTTGCAACATGATCCAGGGTGCTCCTCGATGGTCCTCGCCGTGGGCAGAACGCACACGTCCAAGCGATGCCGAACTCTGGGGCCGTGGGCTGCAAAAACCAACAACACACCTCGGCGGACGTCAGGGCAAGAGGCGCCGTGCGGTATTCTCTGCCGCGGCGCCCCCCTTCCTCGGCAGGGCCGGCGTCGCGGGGGCAGCTGGGGGGGGGGCAGGGGCGGGAGAAGAGGAGCGGAGAGCGCACAGAGGAGCAACCTCGGCGCGCTCGTGCCACATCTGATGTCCTCGCTTCCGATAGCACCCTCGTGAAACCCTCGTCGCTGACATCTCGCTTACATCTCGCTGAGACTGGCTTACCAACCTCATATGAATCCTTCCCACCAGATGCATTTAATCAACATGAAATTGGCATGCCGCTCTCCCCTCGTGTGAATATACACTGGTGACTGTAACTGCATGCGTATAAAAATTCGCCGGCCCAACGGGCCAGAGGCGTGCTAAGATCTCCGGTAACTGGTTAACAATTTTCTAGTTCGCGCGCGCGGGGCGGCCCCTGGGGGTCCCCGGACGAAAAGTACCCCGACCAGGTCCCGGCCGGTCCCCGGCCGGGTCCCGGCCGGGTCCCCCCGAGCGCTCCATGAGCGCACCAACAGGGCTCCGAGACGTCCCCGAGAGCCCCAAGAAAGGCCAAGAGGCCCCCAAGAGGCCCCCAAGATGGTACACGAGGGGTCCGACATGCCACAAGATCGCTCCAAGACGCCCAAGATAGCCCCCAGACGCCCCAAGAGGCCTCCAAGAGCACTCCCAATAGGGCCCCCGGAGGCAAAAATCATTGTTTTTCCATAGGTTTTTGAGAGATTTTGGAGCTTCCACCTTTTCGGCTTCCCGACGCCCCAAGACGGCCCAAGAGGCCCCCAAGATCGCCCCAAGAGGGCCCAAGAGGCACCCAAGAGGGCCCCAAGATGGCCCAAGAGGGCTCGAAGACGGCCCAAGAAGCCTCCAAAACGGTCCAAGAGGGCCCCAAGAACGCCCCCAAAGGGGCCCCAGAGAGGGAACACGAAACAACATTTCGAGCCCTCGGCCCTAAGAAGCCCCTACGAGGCCCCTAAGAGGCCCCAAGAGGCCCCCACGGGGCCCTCAGGAGGCCCCCAAGAGTCCCCCAAGCGGCCCCAGGAGGCCCCCCAAATGCCCCCCCGAGCGCCCCAGGAGTCCCCCAAGCGGCCCCAGGAACCCCCAAAGCGCCGCATTGACACCAGGCCCTCGGGCAAACGGCAGACATGAGACTGTATGGGCCGGCGGAATGAGCGAAGCGATTAAATATAAATGTATAGGTATACATACATCATGTGTCCGCAACCGTGCCCTTAGGCACGAGTTGAAGTTGTCCCCAGTCCTGGGTGAATTCGGCTGGGCTGGTCGCATAAGTTCTCGGAGCCAAGAGAGGCCCAAGAGGGGATCGAAACGGGCCAGGGGGCCGCCTAAAGGCATTTCAAATGGTCAAGACGGCCCAAGAGGGGCCCCCAAGACGCTCCAAGAGGGCTCCAAGAGGCCCTCTCAGGAAGGCCCCGAGAGGCCAAAGCATGTATCGTCCCTGGATAGTTGACTGACGTTAGCATCCTCACCTGTTCGGGCTGTCGACGCTCCATGACGGCCCAAGAAGCCCCCTAAATCGCCCTAAGACTGCCAAAGAGACCCCCGAGAAGGCCACCAGGCGGTTCAAGAGGGCCCCAACAGTGTCCAAGAGGCCCCCCACACGGCCCAAGCGGGCCCCCAAAGAGGCCCAAGAGGCCTCAGAAGAAACGCGAACTGACAGCCGTCCGCCCCAAGAGGGCCCCCGAGACCGCCACCAGGCGCCCAAGAGACCCCCAAGTGGCTCCTGAGAGGTCCAAAATTGAGCCCCAAAAGGCTCCAAGCGGCCCAAAAGAAATCCCGAAACCGCCCCAAAGAGGCTACCGAACGGCCTCACAAGAGATGCCCACAAGCATCCCGAAGGCTTCTGACCTGCAACCCAAGCGCGGCGGCGGAGTAGGCTGAACACCACCTGACACAGGTACAGGCCAGGACCATCCAGGCTCTTCGAGCGCGCTTGGGTTCGTCACGGTTGTTCCACGGTGGATGCTCTTCTCCCCCCCTCGAACACAATACGGTTTGTAGAAAGGCACGCCCCGATGTGAACCTTGGTTCTGGCGCAGACGCACGTAGAGGGGCACACCGTGTAATATTGCGGGGCCGTTGCTTTGAACTGCCTGGGACTGCTACGCCTTGCAGCAAGTTGATCCAGTACATGTCGAGGACAATCCGCATGCGGGTTGCTCGGTGCCGTGCCACGCAATGTTTCGTCTGTGTGCCGTTGGCGCGTAGCCGGCAGTCCCGCACTGGGCTGGCGACGCTCGCAACCAGGCTACAACACCGAATCCCGCTTTGAATTACGCGCTGCGGCATCGACTCGGGGGGAACGCCTGATACGCCCCCAGATGATTGATGCAGGAGGCTACCCGAGGTACCACAGAGGGCCCAGGCACTCGTCGACTACCGCCTCAAAATGGCCCCCCAGTGCTCCCAGGGCTGAGCCTGAGAGCCCAGAGGCAACCCCAGACTGGAGGGTCACAAAGGTTTCGCGCACCTTTGGTCGGGAGCTCCCCTTGCGTTCGGCCTGGTACAGTCAAAGGGAAGCCACTTCGGGGCCTTAACTACGCCTGCTTGCGCGAGTGCCATTTGGGGCCCTCTCGGAGGGGTACGGGGGGCTCTCTGGGGTCGCGGGGTGAGGCCTATGAGGCAAGTCAAGTTGGAGGGGAGCTGATGCAGTGGCCCCATTGGGACCTCGCATTCGCCCCTATGCCCGAGGAGCGCCAGATGAGATCCCATGGAGGCCATCGGATGGTCCATAGAACACTGGGCCCACTTCAGCACAAACATTTAATTCCTGTGCAGGAATGTTGCCTGCAAGGGTTCCGAGCGGGCGGCATCGCTCGCACTTCAGCGTCACACGCATGCTGCGTGCGAGTGGCGCTCCTTCGTGGGCGTGGCGAACGTGCTCGCCTCGTCCAACTAGGCGAGGGCTCGTCAGGAATGTGAGGGCGAGGCACGGGCTATACATACCAATATATATATATATATATATATATATATATATACTGCACTGCGAATATTCTGGCGGAGTGCCTCGAGAATATTCTTCAACATGTGGTGCGTGGGCCCGTAGACATGTCACATCGCGCTGCCGTGTGCAGACATCGTCGCACGTGTTGAACCGTCCCGCGGCCCCCTCGCACGTGGAATGGTCTTCTTGACGGCTCCTTCCGGAAGCCTCGCTCCGGGGCCCTATTTGGGGCCCGGCCGGTGCACTTTTCAGCGGCGGGCGGCCTGTGGGGCCGTTCTGACGACATGCTGGGCGATGCTGGGGCGCTGCTGGGCCGCTTTGGGGCCCTCGTTGGCTGTCTTGGGCACCCGAAGTGGTGATCCTGACTCCACTCCCATGGAGCCGGAAGACCGTCCCGCTCGGGAAAATCCCAGCTCCTCCCGTGTGGATTGTGAATGCCCTTGAGTTCAAGCATCTGGCGCCGTGCCCAGATCTACAGCAACACGTCAACATTTAAGCACGAACATGCTGATAGAAACAAGCATATGTGTGTATGCATTTAAATATATGTAGATATGTGCTGATACGTCATGTAACTAGACATGTGTATATGCACCTGCGCATGTATGTGTGTACATGTACATGTAGAGTATTGTTGCCCGCCCGCTGGCAACCGCTCAGTCATATATGCTTACATGTGGCTGCCCATCAGGCTCGCTGCTTCTCGTAGCGTGTGCTGCTAGCTTTCGCCGCGCTCAGCGGCGCATCAAGCTTGATCCAAGCTTGACCTGCTTGCATTATGCTACACTCAAGCCACCTCTTCAGAGCTACCGTCTACGCACACTGAGGCATACTTTGCACATCGGTTTGCTCATGCTTGACCTTCGTTCAAGTCTCGCCTACATGTAGTTCAATTGGGTTAGCTATTGTCCCCTCCTGCTTCAATTCCATGTATCAGTTGCTTCGCTATCAACTCCTTTGGGCTACCCCCCGTCGGCTAACGGTTACGTCTGGTGTACCTATGAACTCACATGGGTACATCATCGTTCGTCTCACGTTACCTCATCAATGCCAGTCCTTACCTCTCCTTTACCTCTGGCATCGGCTTAGCAGCTTTTGATCCTTCGCATTCCTCTCGCGTGTGCCTCTGCCTCCCCACCTTTCACCCCTCAAGCCCTTCAATCGCCGCTCCAGGGCTTTCTCAGCGGCGATGCCCTCCGCGGGGGCACGGCTCTTCGCGACCGACTCGCTCGTGGTGGTCGGGGTGGCGGAGGTGTCGTCCGCGGCGGCGGTGGCGGCGGAGTTGGCGCCCCTGGCGTGCTTGCCCTTCCTGGCCCTGATGTGAGGCTGCGCGTTCTTGGAGGCGGCGCCTTCGATCTCCTTCTTCTCCTCCTCGTACTCGTCGGCGTTGACGAGGCCGTCCCAAGCATGACTGAGGTACATCTGGAGCTCCTCCACTGTCATCTCCTCCACACTCTTCTTGACACGCCTTCTAGCCTTTACCGTCAAATCCTCATTATGATGTCTCAAAATCTTCTCCTCGGGGCAAGGCCTGCCGCACCCGTACTTTCTGCGCAGATACAAATGCTCCTGAATCTCCTGGCGGGTGCAGTCCGCAGCGAGCTCCGGGTACTCCTCCGGGTGCAGCCAGAGGCCCACGTCCATGACGCGCGAGATCGCCTTATGGCATTGCGAGCCCTCCTCCGCGTCCTCGCACTCGGCGGACTCGGCTTCGTACCTCAAGGCGGAATCGCTCACCGCGGCCCCAGGATCCGACGGCACCAGCGCCTCGTTCAGCTCTGGTGCAGTGGAGTTCGACGAGCAGGGGAGCGGACAGCCAACCTTGCCTTGATTGTGAAGCACGGTCTGGAAGGCCTCCATACTGGACTGGTGGGTGAGCGTGGGGTACCAATCAGAATGCTTGTCCAGACCCGTGTCCTTCAGCCACATGATGGAGACGTAGCACCAATCGCCCTCGACAGTGTTGCCGCAGTCTGTGGGTTCCGAGAGCTCGTATGCCTCGCTCAACACCTGCCGGCCGCTGTCATCGACTTCCAGCACTCTGTCGTCGTCTGACTGCGCCCGCCGCGTTGCAATTTTGGACTGGCATGGCCTCGGGCAGGTCGCCTTGCCGAGGGTGTACAAAACAGACTGCACCTCCTGCATGGTGGAGTCCGGACTGAGCGACGGGAACCACGTGGGGTGGCTCTCCAATCCTGGCAGGACGAACGCGGACAACGACTTGCCCATGAATTTGTAGCATTCCCGTAAGTCGTCTAAATCAGGAACGAAGCTAGTTGTACGCCCCAGCTGCAACTAGATGCACGAGGACTGCCCAAGATATGTCCAGGGATAGCTAAGAGAGAGGATGCAAGGAATCCTGAGCCCCGTCTGTAAGCAACGTGGCCATTCTTCCAGAGTGTTGGCTGTACATCCCACCTTCTCACCCTCAACCCGGGGAGGGAGGGTTACAGGAGTTTCGGGAGGATTGCACAGATCGAGTCTGCTCTTGTATCACAGAGGCGACGCACGCACAAGCCAAATGACTTGGTGCACTATCCCCACGTTTCCGAAGAGCTCAATAAACGTTAGCTGCTGAAAATTGTACTGACCCTCCGGTGTGACCACGAAGGGGTGAAACCGGCGCGAACCCAATTCGGGTCTTCGTTCTTCAACAGCAATTTGAAATAGTTCTCGGCAGGGCAAAACAATGCAACTCAAGCATTCCCGGACGTTTCTGGGCTTTGCCTGGCATTGCGTGGAATCGTTGTTTGGCATTGTTTGGCATTCCTTTGCGTTGCTTAGCGTTGATTGGCAAATCTTGGCATTACTTGGCATTGCTTGGCGTTGCTTGATGTTGCTTGTCATTGCTTGGAATAGTTGTTGGCAATGCTTGCATCGCTTGGCGTTGTTAGACATCTCTTGGCATTGTCTGGCGTTGCATGGACTCATCTGCTTGGCATTGCTTGGTTTTGCGTGGCGTTGCTTGGCATAGCGCCGAGGAGCACCGAGAAATGACGGGGGCCCCCTCTGACGAAAGAACCTCGAAGAACCCCAAGCAATACCGAGGAACCCCGAGCAGCGCTGGAAACCGCCTCTGACCAAGGTTTTTTCACAAACGAGCAAGATCCCCTTGGGCAAAGCCTGCTTGGGGAAAAAGGCAGAAGCTGCACAATGAGGGAGATGCTCTACGAGGGGAAGGGTTTGGGGGGGACTAACCAGCAGTGATACCGCTACTCCCCAGTACCTCTGCCCGGGTGCCCTCTGACCTGATTTTCGACGAGAATCTAGCCGTAGTGACGAACTGTCCAGGACGAGCAGCAGTATCGGTGTCGTTTGCGCCTTCTCCCCTGGCCGAAGCTTCTGGCCATAACCTGCGTCTCCGGCGGCCGTTCGGGATGATCCAGGCGAAACCCAGAACGCTCTCGGCGAGGCGCAGCTGCTGGAGAGTATCCCGAGGCTGGAAAATCTTTAAGAGCAAACGAAGGTCGGCTACTCCGAAGGGTGTGGTTCGCAAAGGGTGTGGTTTGCAAAGCGCACCCTGCGGGGCGGGCGCGGACCTCGACAGGTTCTCCGCCGCGCCCCGGGGAGGCCCGACGAGGGCACCGTGGTGCCCCCCCGAGCCCCAACGACGCAGGTCGCAAACACCACCCTGGTGTAACCACATGCTTGGTAGTCGCCGAGTTGGCCTTGCAAAAAACTCGAGCCTCCGAGAGAGGGGGGGAGAACTTCGCCGAGCACGAGGGCGTTATTGCCCCTGGGCTCCCCTGTCGTGAAGCCATGACGCCGCCTGGTAGCACAGGCCGCCAGGTTCCGCGTCCTGGCACCCCCTCTTGCGGGCCTCGCTCTCGCGCAGGGCCTGTGGGAGGGCGTGGGGAAGGCCGGGGCACGGAAGATCGACAAGGAGACGGAACGGGAAGAGCGAACGGAGGAGGAGGAGGAGGGAAGGAGGGTGGGCGGAGTGGGAGCAAGCGGACAGAGGAAGGAAGGACGGTGGAGGAGGACAAGGCGCTCGCCTTCGGCTGCAGGCTTCTTTCCATCACAGCCTGGAAGAGCGCGTGGTTCAGGCCGAGAGTGCTCCGAGCCTTGGAGCTCATTCTCATGGTCTGTGCCGCACGGCTCCTGGAGCTTACAGCCTGGGCCGCGGAGCTCATGGAGCCCATGGCCTGTGCCGCGGAGCTCATGGAGCTCATAGTCTGGGCCTGGTGGGGGTGGGGGGATCGAGCAAAAGGTGCCCACGCGGCTACTCCACGGATCTCTCCTTAGGCGAGCTCTGACCAGGACTCCGAGGCGAATCCGGCCGCGGCGACGAGGTCCTCCCCCCAGGAAGCCAGGCATACCCGCGGGAAGGGCAACGGCACAAAAAACAGTTTCAGTTTACAGTCGAGTATTGTCATCATGTTCGTGCGGTCTCAGCATTTGCGGCGAACGCTGGCATGCACGCTAAACTTTGAAATTCGCGCTGGCAGCGTAAGATATGACCGCCATGTACAACAGAGAGACAACTCGACCACAAGAAACCTTCCACAAGACAAGGAACCCAACCCTGAGACCCCAAGGCGCCCATTGGTTTTTCGGTCTGGGAACGTCATGCCTTCCATAGCAAAACCGTCAAACAACCCAAGAAAACCGGGGCACCCTGGAGACAAGCAGCGTGTTTCTTGGCATGGGTTTCCACTGTATGGCCCGTGGCGCTCACGGAGCCCATGGCCTGGGCCGCGGCACTCATGGAGCTCATGGCCTGGGCCGCGGAGCTCTGGAGCTGGAGGAGCGACAACGCGGGCGTCCGGCCCGCCCGGTCCTTCAGGTCGGCATCGTCGTCGTCGTCGTCGTCGTCGTCGTCGTCGTCGTCGTCGTCGTCGTCGTCGTCGTCATGGCCGTCGCCGTCGCCGCACTCGCTGCCGCCGCTGCCAGCCGTTGCCGTGGGCGCCGGCCTGCAGAGGCGCGAGGCACAGAGAGGCCTGGGAAGTTCCCGCGAGCCCCACTTCGATGATCCTCAGAACGTGTGTTAGCCCCAAGTGTGTTTGTCCATCGAGGCCCTTACGACCCAGGCGATGAAATGATCCACTGACTGGGCTGAATGGGGTAAACACACGTTGGGCTAACACGCGTCCTAAGGATCACCGACCACTCCGGGGGGCCTTCGAGGGGCCCGCGCGGGAGACAGCCCACGGGGCCTCGCCAGGCCCGGCCTCGCGCCCCGCGCCGCCCGAGGCGCGGCGCGCGAGCATCCGCGCGCCCCTTGGGGCTGGGGTTGGCGGGGAAGTCTTGAGGGGGAAGTTTTGAAGAGGGAGGTTTTGAGGGGAAGGGCTGGTGATGCAGCGGGCGTGTGGTGGTGGGGCGCAGACGTGGGCAATGGCGCCGTGTTTGATGCTGGCACGCCTCGAGGCCTCTGCCCCAGAAAGGCGGGCAGAAAGAAAGAAGAGCCGGCCTCCTGCGGGAGGCTGAAGGCAATGGCACAGCTGAAGGCAGTGGCATCGGGCAGGAGGGAGGAGGGGGATGGGAAAGAACGGGAGTGAGAATGAGAGACCTCTGGAGCCTCCACTTCCACACTCTGTGGCATCCAGGATGCCTAAGATGCCATCTAAGCTGGCTCGAGCTGGGCTCCAACATGCCGTGAAGTCCTCAAAGACGAGGTGGATCGCCAAAAGACTGCCCAAGAGGCCTCAAAGACGCCCAAAGAGGGCTCCAAGAGGTTCCCCGAGAGTGCACCCCAAAGCAAAGATCTTCAACATCTGTAGGGAAAACAAATGTTTCGAGTATTTAGATCATGTTTAAATCTTGGGTTTGAGAAGCGTCCAATACGTCTCAAGGGAAGATCGTTCCAAGACGGCCAAAGAAGCCTCCAAGAAAGCCCCAAGACGGCCGAAGAGGGTCCAAAGACGGTCCAAGACGCGCTCAAGATGGCCCAAGAGAGCTCCAACAAGGCCCCAACAGAGCCCCAAGAGGGGCCCAAGAGAGGCAGCTCGATCTGACATCCCGAGCCCTCCGCCCCAATAGGACCCCGCAGACCACCAGCAGGCGCCCAAGAAACTCCCAAGAGGCCCGAAGAGGCTCCCAAGAGGCCCAAAAGAGGCCCCCAGAGAGCCCCCAAGAGGTCCCCAAAGACCTCCCCGTGGACTGCATTTCATCCCTCTTCTGGGGGTCGGCGGAATACTGTCAGCCTCCCGAATACGAGGCAAACGAACCTACCTCGCTTGCGACCGCCCTCGCTTCCAAACGGAACCCAAGCGACAGCAAGAGCCACGCGCTGGGTGCCCCGTAACGGTCGGGCTGCTTGACGGGGCGGCGCGTGGCATCACCGGGTTTGGCCAGGAAGCGAAAGAGGACCAAGGGAGGAGGAGGAGGAGGAGGAGGAGGAGGAGGAGGAGGAGGAGGAGGAGGAGGAGGAGGAAGAAGAGGAGGAGGAGGAGGAGAAGGAAGAAGGGGAGGAGGAGGAGGAGGAGGAGGAGGAGGAGGAGGAGGAGGAGGAAGAAGAGGAGGAGGAGGAGGAGGAGGAGGAGTTTCGGAGGAGCGCGCCCCTCTGCGCGCCACCGGCGCCGACCCTCGCTCCTGGGGGCAGGGCCGCGGGCACCCGGCCTCGCCGTGCCGGTGCAGGAGCGCCTGGAGCTCCCGGGCCCGGTGCGGGACGGCCCCGCCTGGCAGCCAGCCCGGGCGCTGCTCGAAGCCGATCTCCTGCGGAAGAGCGGCGGGGCACTTCTCGGGGCCCCTCTCGGGCCGAACGGAAGGGGGGGATCGGGAAGCGGGGGGTTACGCAATCTGCTGCATGCAGATTCTCCCCCCCCCCCCCCCCCCTTTGCTATCCCCCCCTTTCGCCCGGCCCGATCTTCTCACAACGTCGACCCTAGAAGTCTCGACCCCTTTCCCTGGACTGGCTTTTCATCCGGAGTCGTTGTTTGACAGCCCCTGGACCCAGCAAGGCCCCCAGGGGCGGAACACAAAACTGCCGGCGTGTTTTTTTCCACGGCGCGAGGGGGTCCGGGAACGGCATAGGCATGAACTGTCGGAGACCCGCTCGGTCTCGGTACACGTACGTTTTCGGTGGCAACCCATGCGAGCCTCCCATACCATCTTGTCCGCTCTTGCGAATCGACGCTCGTCGACGCTAACTCGACGCTAATCGACGCTGGGTCGACGCCAATCGACGCTGGCCGACGCTAAATCGGCTCCATCTCATCGGCTCCCAAACGCGAACCGACGCTGAAAACGGAATTTCAGAGGGTACACCGAGCTCCCATGCTCTGATGCCGAGAGCGTTGATAATCGTTCGATCCTTGGCCCACATCACGACGGCGTGGCACCATTCGCCGGGGGCTGCGTCTCTGCACCCGACATCGGGGTCGTAGTCGTCCCCAACATCGGGGCGGATGCTGATGGAGTAGCACGAACGGAGGAAGATGCTCGCCACGGAGAGGCGGCGCATCACTGTGTGATGAGGCCGAGGGTGCGGGTTCTGAAAAGGCTGATGCAATCGAGCACCGTCCTTTTCAGCACGTGCGTGTGTGTATGGCGCGACTTGGGCCGAAATGGAGCCGGGGGTAGGGAAAGGAGAGGGCAGAGGGCTGGTGGAGAATGGATGGGGGGAAGCACGTGACCGAGTGCACCGAAAAGCTGCACGATCTCATCACGTGGCTGCTCGGATGCTCGTGGCATGCAGAAGGTGAACATCAGACCGTGTGCTCGCTCCTCGGGGGGAGCCCGTGTCTCCCGTCGCTGCTTTTGTAGCTCCTATCAAAACCATTTTCTCTTTTGATTCCGACCACACATTTGCATATGTTCTTCCCCCATCGCACCCTTTGGTTCCCCCCCTCGGGCACCACAGTTTCTGCAAATTCTACTTCGCACGCGTAGCGCCCACTGGGCGTCATGGCCCGTCAAGCCAAAGATCATGTTCGCACTACGGCGGAGGCATTGGAGAAGGAAACCTTGCATAGGGAATCCAGGGTCTGGAAGCCAGCGGCGTTCAATTGTGGAGCGGCCGTGGGTATCGCCACCACACTCATAAGATAATGGATCTTCCGGGGTCTGGAGCCTCCTGGGCACATTCCTTAACCAACGCCCCCGCCGTATCTGCAGGAAAAAGAAATTGTGTTGGCAATCCGGGGTGTTCAAATTGCCGCCCATCGATCGTGAAATCAACTTTTGCCCATTTGCGGTATCGTTGCTGCTGGTAGCTGGGTCAGCACTTGCAGAAGCAAGCGCATCAACACGACCTGGAGAATCACGCTTAGGAGTTGGGGGTCAAGTTGGCCAGGTCGAGCGCGTCAGAAGCCCCCGCCCATCCCCTCGCACAACATGGGGATCAATTGCGGCACAACTCAATATTGGGAGGAACGCGGCCCCACCTCGGGAACTGAAGGCGCTCGCGCGCGGCCCCGCTTCCAACGACGTTGCGAAAGGAAAACGGCGCGGGCCGCGCAGGGAAGGGATAGGCAACACCTCGGATGACCACGGCGAAAACGCGGGCTGCAACGCGCTGGCACGACACGGCCGCTTTCGCTAACAAGCTGCGAGGCGCTTGGGCGGGGTCGGTATTTCGCCCGCTCTCGCGCGGCCGCTTTCGCGCGACTCGTCGAACGAACCATACGCAACGCCCGCGCGGGACACCACTTCCGCGCGACATGCGCGCGGAGCTTGGTCGAGGGTGCCAAAATTCCCATCCGCGCGGGCCCCTTTAAACTTGGCGAGTGAAAAAAAAGTGCCGGGCCTTGCGCGCTGCATGTGCCTAGTTTGTGGCGGAGCGAACTTGAAGGCTGACCGCAGGTGCGTAATCACCCAACGCGTAAAAGCCAATAGAGCTGCCACGAGCGATCCGGAGCCCGACTAGTCTCTCCACCTGCCATCTGGATGCACCTTGCTTTCAACGACGAAGCGCAATTCTTTTGGCAACGCGATCTATGCAAAATCGAGATGAGCGGGGCGACGAGGCCATGCGGTGCTCGCACTCCCACAGGACACCGACCCGAGCAGCAACAGTAGATAAAACACTTCGTCGAAACGTCCTGGTCTGAGGAGCGCCACCGCGTTGTAATACCATAGTTTGGAAAACCTGCACCTCGGGCTTCCAAGGACTTGTGTAACAAGAAGTGACGGAGAGAGGATGACATGATCCAGCCATCCCAGCGTCTCCACTGCGCCCTGCCCCTCGTGGACGCCGCCCTTGAACCATGCCCGCCCTCTGGCGAGAATGGCGCGGAAGGCACTGTGGTAACACCTGAGGCTGTGCACGAAATCGTCTCGGCGCTTCTGCCCCTTGACGTTCTCGAAACTCCAGGGGTATCGTGCCGACCCACAGCGCTCGGCTCTTCAGAGCGACGTTAATAGCTCAATGGCGATGGCCAGCACAGAGAGGACTAGAACACATGGCTTTGCCATCGCTCGCTGCACGCGCTGCGTGGGCTTGCGGACCCGTAGACTCCTGAATGCCGCCGGAAACCATTCGAGCCAAAGCCTTTCGATGACGCTTCCCGCCATCCGCCAGCGAGCTACCCGGTGCGATCTGGATCTTCTAATTAGCGATAGTGTGAATATACTCCAGAACCAACGGTGCGCGCCCAATGCAGTTTTTCCACTACCGCAACCCCAACCAAGAGGTCCCGCGAGCTCCCACAAGGCCTACCGACAAGAGGCTTGCGCACGTGTCCGTGCACGGACACATCACGCGAGGCGCCCATCCCCCGATGGGCCCGTCGCCTGACAGTCAGCGACCCCCCAGCCGCACGGCTGGCGGCAACGAGCTGTCGGCGCAAAATCTAGCCGCGATGATCCCGACCAGACAGGGAGAGACAACTAAGACAACTACACATAGCAGCCGCTCGGAAGTAAAGACTGGCTGGCAAGCGAAACGAATCGGGAGGCCTCAGCGAGGAAGAATACCCAAGATCCGTTTCAAGTTCACTGATTATTTCCCTTTGCCTTTTGCCTTGGGCTTGAATACTAGCTCCTCGACCTTGTTGGCGCCCTTGGAGCTTGGGGCATGGTCGTCGTCGATCTGCGTGCCCGCCACCCGCTGCCACCTCGACGCCTGGCGGAGGGTGCGAATGGATTCGGGCAGCTCGCGGTGTCGGTCGGCCGCCGCGATCCAACGGACCTCGCCCTCCTTCTCGCTGCTCTGACACTCCACGACGAAGCGGCGCGCCGCCTGGAACGAGCGATTCAGAGGAGCCTTCTCGCCAGCTGCCACCACCGCCTTCGAGGCCAGGAGGACCTGCTGTTGGCCGCTCTCGGTCATGTCCTCCCACAGGGCAGCTTCTTGCTCGCGAAGGGCCAATTATAAGTGGTGCAGAACCGCTCGGAACAGGGCGTCGGGGCGCTCGCCCTGGGCATGCCCTTTGCACGCCTCGCCCGTCTCCGCGGCCGCCGCCTTTGCCGCCGTGCCCTCGGGGCCGTTGGAGTCCACCGCTCGGTCCAGGCTCAGCTTCAGTTTGGCCTTGCTGTCGAGCTCGAGGACCACGTTGTTGTCGCGGTGGGCGGCGCGGTGGCTGTCCTCGCGTTGGAGAACAAGTTTGGCCATCTCCTTCAGCGGCGCCCGCTCCGTGCTGGGCATGGAAGAGCTGGCGTCCCCGCTGCCGTTCGCCTCCTCGCCCTCGGCCCCCTGGCGTTTGGCGGGCTTGGCTGGGGCTCCCTCGGGCGCCCCCTTGAACGTCGAGAGATAGGCCATGTGGGGTGGGGGGGGGGGCGGTGGTGGGCGTCGCGGTGGGCCACCCGACACGGCTTGAGCATTAACAGCAAAGGCAGCGCGGCAACGACCCCGCACGTGTTTCTTGAGGGAGCCAATTATTGTGAACTGGGCCCCGCATCTAGCACGCTGGAGCGAGGGGATCTGCGTCGGTGCCACCCCCGGCATATGTTCATGGCGTTGGCGACCTAGGTGGATATTGAGAGCACGGCCGTTCTGAAACTCAAGGTTGCAGATGTGGCAGCGATGGTGAACCTCATCAGGACGTCCCACAGCATGGCCTCCTCCGTCACCTCCTCCGCCCGCGGGCCCTCCAGGGACCGCAGCGCGATTATGCTTGCGTCGATCCTCAACCGTCGAACGGAAACTGCGGACCATAGCGAGGCGCGCCTTAGGGAGCTCCAGGGGCCATCTGAAGAGCCCGGGGGAAAACGGACCCAGGAGAGCAGGCTGACATTGCATTTCTGGCGGGAGAGCAGCGCACAAGCACGCCAGATCAGTAAGCAATTGCCTGTGGCGGTCGGTTGTTCCGCCCGCCCGTTCACAGGAGAAGGTGCCCAGCGAGCACGTTCTCACAGCAATCGGGGCATCATAGGGGGCAGCCGCAGGCTTGTAGATGGCAAGGGCATCCCTCTCCACCGCAAGAGTCGTGGGTAGCGCAAGTCAGACTGGATAGTGTGCACCTTAAGACGTCGGCGTGCCTCCTCGTTCGTAGTCGCTGTCATGTGGGCTGGAAGCTCTGCCACGCTGCGAAGCTTTGTATCTTGCCACTGTTCCAGATTGGCCAGGGCCCCGTCGCTCAAGATACGTACCTCCTGACCGTGCAGGGCGATCGCGCGCGCCAATGAGCGCCGCAGTCGTGCGCGGAGCTGAAGAGGGATGACACCATTGCGACATGCTTTTTTCGGGGCGAGGCGAGCGTGAGCAACGTTCGCATTGCGGACGCGGGCCACCGCCGCCGCGCCACTCCGCCCAGTAGCTGAAATCTGAAGTTCCAAATATTGTGCTGCACCCTGCGGGTGGAGAGGGCGTCCGTCACACATCGCCTCCGTCGAACGTGCGCCAATATCCTTGTTAAGGCGTCGAGATCCACGGGCAGTAGCCACTGCAATGACCTCCGTCTTGGGCATGTTCATGTGAGTCCTTGGACCGCAGCACTGGCGCGGCGATGGCAATGAAATCGGTGACCTCTGTCCAACCCACGAAGACAACAAGCGCGATTCGGTCGTCAACAAAGCACACGCGGGACACATGGAGACATGTGGGGACGCCCCCGAGGTCCGGGGTGGCAATGAGCGGCGGGATGGCGCGCTCCTCCTTGGCAACTCGAAGCGCTGTGAGGACGACATTATACGCTATGATGAACTGGAGCGGCCCTTCGACCGAACCCTGTTGGACCCCCAGTTGGACAGCTAGCTTCGCCGCCGCTCGGCCTGACTTCGGGCCCTGAAACAAGTGGCAGGCGCTGTTGTGCAATTCGGAACGCAGAAGGGTGAAACCAGCAGACTCGACCAGGCGGTGGACCTCGGACCAGATGGCATCCCTGTGCAGAAGGCCGAAGGCTTTCTCCAGAACAACCAAGACGCCCACCATAGTTTTGCCCGACCTGGAGTGTCTGGCCCCGACCCGAAAGCGGCGAAATGTCGTCAATCATCGCCGTGGCATCTCGACTGGCACGCTTCGCCGTGGCCCCGGACTGGGTGGGCTCGGTTTTGGCGGTAGCCTGTCTGCTGAATGGTCGGGTCATGAACTTGGAGACACCCTTGCCGAGGTGGTCGAGGATGTTGAGCGTCCTGTAGTGATCGCGGGCGTTGGTGCCATCACCTTTGGGCTTGCGTAGCTGCGCCGTGGCTCCATCTTTGAACTGCGCGGGGATCTGAGCGCAGTTGGCAATGCCCTGGATCAGCGACTGTACCGCAGTAGGAGCTGTCGAGCCCGCCATCACCGAGAGCTCAGCCACCACGCCGCGCGGGCGTGGATGTCCGCCTGGCGCAGTGTCGATAGGTGGGGCGGCCTCGTGGTTGGACGCGACGTCGATGATGTGCTTGACGTCGCTAGTGGTGCAGTGGAGCATGCGCTGCAATGGTTGGGCTTCCGTAGTCGTCGGGGGTGGCGCTGCAGGTGGTGGGCATTCGATGAGGGGGGCCTCAGTGCATTTAAAAATGTTCAGCAGCGCCTGCTTGCGAGCCTGGGTCTCCGTGATCGCGCCCATGCAGGGCAGTCCGTCGGGCCCCGTCACAATAATTGAAGCTGGCGTCGGTTTGGGAGCTATCCGAGTGATGATATCATGGCAATGCCTGGGGTCATTGTGGCGAGCCGCAGTGGTGGTCTCGTCTGCAAGGTCGGCGACTGCCTGGCGTCGCTCAGCGCGCGTAGCTCGTTTAGCGGCGAGTGAGAGGAGTCGAGCTCTGGTCTGCGCCGCGAGGAGCGCACCGGTGGGAACTCTTTGGTCGGCGAGCCAGGTGGCCCACCTGATGGCCTCCTGCTTCTGTCAGTCGGACCGCGTCGGCAAATAATGCAAAAAAATGCGCCCCAGCTTTGGCGCGAGGAAGTCGCTCGCGGCCGAGGCCGCCGCCAGCCCCAAGAAGTCGTAATCGTGGGTAGGTAAGGTCTGCGCAAGGGCCTGGTGCACTGAGGCAATGGCGTGGCTCGCGTGGCCTGGAAGCGCAGCGCGTCGCTGATAGCGGTGGTCAGTGGTCAGTGGGCCTCCACTGCCTGGGCCCCCCGCCTCGGCGGTGGACCAGCGCTGCCATGCCTGGAGAGAACTCAGTATCTATCGACTGTGCCACGTCGGTGCCGGTGTCCTGGGGGGTCGCTTAGTAGAGTCTCGACCCACTCGGACAGAGGCCTCGACTATCATGCGATCTCTAGAGGGGCCCAAGGCCAGCGGGGTCTCACGAATGACCCGCGCGAAATCCTGGAACCCCGTGCTGCGCGACGTGGCGATGTAGTCGATCCGCGTCTCGCCCTGACCGCCGGGGTTCCTCCATGCGGCACTGCGCCCTGCCGCGGGGCCGAAGGAGTTGAAGTCACTCATGCTTTGCTGGAAGAGGATGTCATGGAGGCGTCGTCCGTTGTCGGTCCTCTGCGGTCGATGCCTTCGCCGTGAGCTGGCATGCCCGACTTCAGATAGCGACGGCGCCACGCTACCGTTGCCATCCAGGGCCAGTATTATAGCGCAGCGGGCGGGGATACAGCCCAACGCCACGATCCATATTGTCAAAGAACTCGTCCTTGTCGCGTCGGCATGCCGCGTGGGCGGGTGCTGCGATGGGTCGGGATTGGGGCTTGTCGGCTGGGGCGTATCCACAGAAGGCGTACACGTCAATGTGGGTTTTTCGTTTTCCGTTGGGCCCGAATGTCAACTAGCCCCCCCAGTTTCCACCTGCGCGTAACTGTAATCTCCTCCCGCGAAGAAATTCGCTTGGATATAGCAATGGCAACTCCGTCCTTCAAGTGGCGAGCCGGGCGTGGGCAAGGCGTCGGGGTTCTCCTACTGGTGTTCGATGGGGAGCGCGGTGCCCTGCGGAGCAAGAACGTCGACGCGGGCAGCCGCCGCATGTCGGACAACTTCGTCCGGTCGGCCAGGCATGGGCATTGTCTCATCGCTGTAACATCGATTTAGGTAGCCGCGGCGTGGGATACAATGGGTCGGTGGGAGAAGTGAAGGTGGGGGAGCCGCGCCGTTGTGCGCCGCCAGTCTGCGTGGCTTCGACACTGCGTCCTGGCCTTCGTGCAGGGCCCCCTTGAAACACGCCGGCCCTCTGGCGTCCAGCGTAAGTAACTTCGGCTAGCGGTGGCGTGCAGAAGAAGGAGAAACGAACCATGTCTCGCCATCAACTGGGAATCATGCTGCGCGCGGGATTGCGACCCCGCGGTCACGAGAACAAGCGCCACAATCGCTAGAGACAGGGCCTTCCCGATGCGCTTCCCGTCAACCGCCACCGTGCCTTTGGGCACGGAGTGGGCGTGTCCTCGCGTCCGTTGCCTCACCTCTGGGACCTCAGCCCTCAGTCCTGAGGAATCTCCATCAAGCCTGGAGCCCAAATTCTCAAATCTCCTGAGCCTTGCCGCGGTTCCCCTGGGGGTTCCCCCCTGGGCTCCCCCTCAGCTTCTCCAGTGAGTTCTTCAAGCCCAAGAAAAGCCCAAGACGGGCCAAAATGGCCTCACGAGGCCCCCAAGACGGTCCAAGGGGGCCCCGAGTCTCCGAAAGGTTGTTCCAAGACGCCCAAGATGGCCCCAAGATGGCCCAGTTGGCCCCCAAGACGTCCCGAGAGGACTTCAAGATGCAACCCAAGGCCACAAGAGGCAAACAACATTGATTGTCCGTCGGTTTTTGAAGGATGGTGGTGCTATCGTCTTTTCAGTGTTCCGCCGCTCCAAGACGGCCCAAGAGGCCCACACGACCACCCCAACACGTCCAAGGCGGCCTCCAATAGGGCCACAAAGCAGTTTAAGAGCGCTCCAAGACGGCCCAAGAGGGCCCCAAGACGGCCCCAAGACGGCCCAAGAGGGTCCCAAGACGACCCCAAAAGGGGCCCAAGAGAGGGAACACAAACCGAACACCCGAGCCTTCCACCCAGAGAGGGCCCAGCAGGCCCCAAGAGGCGCCCAGGAGGCGCCAAGAGACCCCCGAGAGGCCACCCAAGAGGCCCCACGATGCCCCAAAAGGGCCCCGAGAGGCCCCCAAAAGGCCCCAAAGAGGCCCCCAAACGGCTCCAGAGTGGCCCCAAAACTGTGTTTTTGAAGAGGCCCCGACAGGCCTCCCACAAGCACCCCACGAGCATCCAATAGGTTTCAGACCCACAACCCAGGCACGGTGGCGCGATGGGCCCAAGGTCATTCGATACAGATGCTGGCGGGGGGAACTGACGCACGAGCATAGCAGTTGAGGAAGAAGGAACCAAGGAGGGGTCGCATGCGCAATCGGAGCTAAACAAGCCCGCCCTGGCGCTTGAGCCGTGACGGCCCGCTTAAAAAAAGGCCGCACATGTGCTGAGGAACCTGTGAGAAATCCTGAACCGTGACGCACGCACCATACACAATACTCTTGACATCTCTGGCCACAGCAGGCGTTTCCAACAGGTGGGTGGCGGAGATGACTCGCTGTAGGCGTCTCCCATAAGAAGTAGGAGTATGAAGGAAGCAGGGGTGGTGGTGGGCAGGAAGACGTAGAGATTGAAGATGAGCAGTCGTGGACAGAGACGAGAGGAGGCTCATGCGGAGGATGATGGGCCAGAACACGAATCCTGAGCTGACCACCTCG
This sequence comes from Prorocentrum cordatum, assembly GCA_963575745.1. NCBI lineage: Eukaryota > Dinophyceae > Prorocentrales > Prorocentraceae > Prorocentrum > Prorocentrum cordatum. The sequence goes on from CAUYUJ010015171.1 coordinate 1,126,261, forward strand.
CCAACTGGTTTTAACCAGGATGGGACTGGCGCCAATGCTGCTCCAAGCTAACCGCTGCCAAAAAACATGAGATCTACAGGAAAGCGCTGGAGCGAAACAGTGATCACGAGGACTTGACGGCCCGACGGATTTGGGAAGGAACGAGGCAGGGAAGCGACGAGGACAAAAACGACGACGACCACAACGACGACGACCGCGACGATCACGACCACGGCGACAAATTCCACGACTGATCTGACACTGCCATGTCGCCAGAGCGGCAACGACACGGCCAGGGGGCTGCAGAACATAAGAGAAACAGCGACCACGACAACGCCGTCGACAACAGCGACGACGTCACGAACAGGGGGCTGCATAACATGAGAGAAACAGCGACCACGACGACGCCGCCGACGACGACAACGACGCCGACGTCGACAACGCCGACGACGCCGAAGACGCCAACGACGACGACGACCGCCCTGGGCGCGTCGTCGTCGTCGTCTCGTCGGTGCGGCGCGCCCAGGGCCCCTCGGGATCCGCGTCGCTGCCGAACGCCTTGAAGGGCCTGCGAAGCCGCGGGGACAGCACCTGCTGCTGCTCGGCCGGCGCCACGGGCCAGGCCTGCAACGGGCCGCTGGCCTGGGCGCGTCGGGGGAGAGGAGGGGGCCTCGCGCGGTCGCGGAGGAGGCGGGAGAAGAGCGTCGAGATCGACCAGCATAGCGTTGAGACCGACCCGGGCGGGGTCAAGGGCGTCCAGGACAAGGTTGAGCGAGATAGTCCCAGAATCGCGCGTCGGGGTGCTTCACGGTGAGTACCGCTGAGGGAGCGCTGAGGCTACCGTGGAGGGAGCGCTGAAGTGCACTCTCGCGTAGTGTACCGCTGAGGGAGCGCTCGAGGGAGCAGCCAGGACGTGGCTACGCCACCACCCAAGGAGGGAAGTGGCCCACCGAAGTCGGGCCGAGTTCAAGAGGGAAGGAGGCAGCCGTAGCCAGCGGGGAGAAGGCAGAAAGAGACGAGGCACCGCAGCAGCCGGCGACAGGAACTCCTCGCGGCGATGGGGCTCGCAGCGGTTGCGCTGCGACGCAGCCTCCTGCGATTCGTGGGAGGAGCAGGAGGAGGAGGAGAAGGAGGAGTAGAAAAAGGAGAAGGAGGAGGTGGGGGGGAGAAGAGGGGGGAGGAGGGGGAGGAGCGCACTGGCCAGGGGAGCGGCAATGCATTGGCCGACCTAAATCCGCCGATCCGGCGTGTGAGTTTCTGAGAGCGTGGGCTTGACTTCGCTCAAGCTTCGCTCTGCAGGGGCGGTGCGCAAACGACGAAAGAATTGACACGCAAGGCCTCCCCAATGCCGGGACCGCCCCCACCCCCCCCTTGCACCTTCCTCTCCGGCGCCCCCCACATCTCTTCCTGCCCCCCCTTCCCCTGCAATCTCCTCTCCGCCCCCCTCCCACCCTCTTCCTGCACCCCCCCCCGCCTCTGCACCTTCTTTTGCCCCCGGCCCCCCTCCCCTGCACTGCGCCCTGGACAGGAGAGAGGGGGGGGGGAGGGGAAGGGAAAGGAAAGAGGGGGGGGGACAGGAGAGAGGAAGGGGGGGGGGACAGGAGAGAGGAAGGGAGGGGGGGGACAGGAGAAAGGGGGGGAGGAGAAGGGGGGAAGAGAGGGGGGGGGGGGGGGACAGGAAGAGGGGGGGGGGGGGACAGGAGAGAGGGGTGGGGACAGGAGAGAGGGGAGTGGGAGAAAAGATGGGGGTGGACAGGAGAGAGGGGGGGGGACAGGAGAGAGAGGGGAGGGGGAGGGGAAAGGAGAGAGGGGGGTGGAGGGGAGAGGAGAAAGGGGGGGGGACAGGATAGATGAAGGGGGTTTCGGGGGGGCCCGGATCATCACCATCTCCATCACCATCACCATCACCATCACCATCGTCACATCACCATCATCATCATCACCACCACCACCACCACCATCATCATCATCATCATCAGCATCATCATCATCATCATCATCATCACCACCACCACCACCACCACCACCACCACCATCATCATCATCATCATCATCATCATCACCACCACCACCACCACCACCATCATCATCATCATCATCATCAGCATCATCATCATCATCACCATCATCATCATCATCAGCATCATCATCATGATCATCATCATCATCATCAACATCATCATCATCATCACCACCATCATCATCATCATCATCATCATCCAGAGCGCCCCGGATCGGCGGGACTGGCCCGAGGCCACTACAATATCCGACCGAAGGAATCAATAATCACGAAGGTAACCTGAGCAGCACGACGCGTTTTACACAATGTCGGCAATTGCGCGGTATATAGCACACTCTGGGAACCATGTCCATGAGGCGACAAAACATTTAAAATTAATAACGCAGGGCTCCCAGAGGCTGAGTGGCAAAGCGTGCGACAGAATCGCAGGTGACTGACATTCTCAGAAATCATACGAACAGTATCTGGAAATCGTGCATGCAATACTCCAGGTTGGGCAGCGGCATACAATATCTAACGAGAGGAAGGGTAGGAGGAACATGGGGGGAGAGCATGGACACGCAACGCACAGCGCTATGAGACAGGCCCTTTTTCCAACAGCATTGGCCACCACACCAAGGGGACCTCTGATTGGCCCAACGATGCATTTGCAACAGGCGACGAAGAGGAGGGGCAAGAGGAGCGGTCGCGCCGCAAGCGGGAGAACTGAAGAGAAGGCGATGGTAAGCTAGGTGCGCTCGGACCATATCTGATATCCTACAGATCACGCCCAATCCCTTACTATTGAGCCGATGTGCATCATGTCCGCAAACACGTGCCGCATCATAACTGGAATGCCCTAACGGACCTCGTCGTGATACGCATGATCAAGAGCTGCGTACATGGGAGGAGGCGGAGGAGGAGGAGGAGGAGGAGGAGGAGGAGGAGGAGGAATATGCAGGAGGAGGAGGGACAAGGACGATGAAGAGGACGAGCAACAGCAGCGGGAACTGGAGCGGAAGGAGCGGGAGGAACACGAGGACCAGGGGAAGGCGAAGGAGGGGAGACGTGGGGGGACGACGAAGATCGACAGTACCTCGGGGGCAACAGTCTGGCCGCACGCTTAATTATAAGCGGCCTGCACGGCAGCTGTTACATCGGCGGTTTGTTCAGCAGGGTTCGCAATGGTTCCGTGAAGCAGCGTCGCCTTGAGCTTATGATGGGCGCGAGAAACAGTCGCACCCGGTTGCATGGCGGCACTGTGGGAGAGCGCACGCGATGCGCAGTTGCTTTTCCTGTCGGCGCCAGGGCCGAGCGTTAAAAGAGGTGCGAGAGGCAAGGCCAGGAGGTCAGGGCATGAGGAGTAGTGTGGGAGTGAGTCGAGCTGCTGTCTGCAGCCAAAGATTCGCGATGTCGCTCCAGTGACGTGCATGCGATGTGATGTTGCCCACCCTCCTGTGAGGGTCTTGCGCAGGCCCCGCAGCCATGCAGGCTTAACCGCGCAGATCACCGCAAGACATCCCCCCCGCCGCTCACCCGCCGCCCCACTATGCGAAGCAGAAATGCTCCATGCAGACAAAAGCTTAGCGATAGCATTCGCAAATCCACGTGGAAAAAATGAGACGCGCAGCGAGGAAGGGAAACTGCGCTGGACCTTCCTCCTGCGGCCCTCTCCCTCCGCGGCGGCCTGTTCGCGACGGGCCGCCGCCAGCGCCGAACGCCAGAGCGCAACAGAGATGGGTGAAAAGGGTGGCGCAACGGAACTACTGTCAAACCGTTTCAAGAAACCATTCTTTGTCCTCCAGAATGGGGCATTCCATTGCGTGCGCGTCCAGCGCACCAGCGGTACTTGGAATAACGCCGCCCCAGACCATGCGTGCGACTGCGCTTCCCAAGTTCGCAGTGTATGAAAGCGGCGTCTCCACAAGCTTGCTGCATGCATGACTATCTCTGATGCGTGCGTCACTAAACCGTGTGTGTTTGAAGGAGAACAAATCAGCCAATCGCGGCGCGTTGGATGGCAAACGCAGGGCTCTGTGCAGAGCGAATTTGTCTTTGTGCAGGTCTACGGCTGGCAATGCAAGCTGTGCGGCGCGATCGCTGAGCGCCGAGAGGGCAGCGCTGCTGCGCGGAAGCGGACTGACGCTAGGCTCCGAAGACAAGGGATCAACTACAGTCTTGCTGGGTCGGAGCCGCAATTTTGCCAGCCTCTCCGTGCTTCTGAAACCAGGAGAGACATTCGTTAAATCAGACAGACAGGGCTGCTTGAGCCTCGCAGCATCCGCACTTCCCCCGACCACCCCCCATGGAGACGACGACGACACCTCCGCCACCGATGAGCACAAGATCTGGTCCATCGCGGTGGCCCACGCCGAGCCTGAAATGGGGGCAGCCTTGCGACGCGCCTGGACGCAAGTGGAACATAAACAGCCCTGCAGCAGATCAAAGCTGCGAGGCTCAAAGTGCATTGATGCGAGCAAATTCAGATAATCAGACGGCGCGCGGAAAGGAGAGAGCACCTCCCGCTGCCAGTCGCTGCCAAGATGGGAACGCACCGGCAGCGTCGAGCGCGCCAAAGACAGGCGCCTGCGTAACAGCTGTCTCGCTGGTGCTAGCCAAGCGGGCAGCTGCCTCTAGTTCGGGCAAGTGAAATAGAAAATTCTTGTCAGGCACAAATCCTAGCTGGACTTGGCGAGCGCGCGCGCGGACCAGTCCTTTGAGCCGCTGATTGGCCACCGAAGTTGGGATCTTAGCATCCGTGCTGCGCGTCAAAAGAGGGCGGCTTTGGTTCGGACTCCGCGGGCACTCATAGACATCAATGGCATCCCTCCCTTTGGGCAGGAAGGCGAAGATGGGATCATTCAGGGTCTCTGGAGCATGGCGGCCCGCCACGGGGTGCCTCTGGAGCATCCGGTCCTCCGAGACCGCCCATGCCTGTCGATGCCTTATTCGTAGATCACGGTGGGCAGCATGCACGGCAAACTCGCGGTTGGCCTGATGCCCTGCAGCGAGTAGCGAACGAAATTGACGGCGGACAGAATCGAGCTCCCGACGCTGAACTTGTTCTCCTTGAAGGCGAAGATGCCCGGCACCCACGTCTGAACTGGCTATGGTGAGAGCTGCAGGCTTCGCATATTGCCTCCAAGGAGCACGAGAAATACTGCTTGCAGTGATGTTGCGACCCCCTCGGGCACGCTTGTCATCGGCGCAAACTGGGCGTCGCCGCAATGTATCTCGAATGTATTTGTCCACTACTACAGTCAATCGATCTTTCAATTGCGGCCATCTGGTAACTGGAAGAAAACGATCCAGGCCCGCATCAACCATGATTATGTCCAGGGTAACATTATACCTTACGTCGCTGAACACCGCGCCAGGGATGCGGTGGTCCGCGGCGTCCTGGTGCCTTGAAGATCTCGTTGAGTAGCAGCGCGGGGTGCCCGGTGAGCTTCCCCTGGGAGCTCTCGAGCTGGACATAGTCCGCATTCTGACAGGCAACCGAATCGAGGAGGAAGTGCATTGGGATGTAAAGAACAGCCCTGTCAATGGCGGCGGCGGAGTATTGACGGCGATCGACGCAGGTTGGGATGTCGGCCAGCTCCTCCTGGGCCAGGTCAACGAAAGCACGCCGAAATACCTCATTCGGCTGGAAAGACGGCGCGGTCGGCACAGGTGTCTCCAACGGGGTTGGCTCGTCGAAACTAGGCAGTTCCCCGGCACGAGTGTTGAGGTCAACCATGGCAATGGACGTGCGATGATGGAGGTCGCCCTGATTCCATTCAACCGCATCCAAGTGTGGGCAACAATTTGTTTGACCTTGGGAGCGAACTGACGATGGGGATGGGCTGCGCGAAACGATCCCATCGCTGCGCGCCTTCCTGTAAAAGTGTCCCACATGACGCTCTCCGAGTATATGGGGGAGCTTCTGGAGTGTGGACTTCGCGCCGCAACGTCTTGTGGCTCTTGTCCGCAGTGCCATAGAGTGGAGTGACGGTGCCATTGGTGTTGACGCAAGAGAAATGCCGCCATCCCCCCTTTTGCGTAGGTTCCTCGCAAGGGAGACGCTGCGAGAGGAAGCCGCTGCGCCGCCCATAACCCGCAGGTAGAATCGTCTGAATGGGGCGCCGCCGACCAGCTCCACATCCGAAGTGGCCACTCCAGCTGCATTGATCCATGGCTCGAGTGCCCTGCGAACTTCGGGCGGCTTAACTGCTGTCGCTGCTCCGATAGAATCGAGGTGAGGGTCTGGTGGGCGGTCCCAAACCGCCAACGCCGCCATGCCGAGCGGTGGGAACGTAGTTTCTGCCATTGCCAAAGTGGCCTGGATGCGCTCGACATCGGCGCGCAGCTGCTGCTGCTCTTGCTCGACGACGTGGGCTCTTGCTCAACAACGTGCCCCGCCGCATGTCCTGCTGGCGAACATGACCGAGAACTGCTTGAAATTCGTTGTGAAGAACGAGGCCGGCTGCAAGATAGAGGTGGTCTCGGCCTGGAGTCGCGACGTGGCCAGCTGCATCTGCTCGGCGAAGATGGATGCGAGCCTTTCTTCCAGCGCTTGGCCCGTCCCAGCACCACGTCCGCCAGCACATTGTTGAGTATTTGGCGTGGGAGGCCCATCCACTGCGGTACTCGGATTCGCCCATGGATCACATTCGCGAAGAGGGGCAGCTCGAGGCCTCGCTGCATCTGGGAGTGTGGGAAGGTCATCAACTCCCTCCATGAGCTGACATAAATCTGCTGCTTGACACTGCTGCTGTTGTTGTAGCCGAGCCGTGCCTCCTCCCGAACTGCCAGGCGGACGTGAACCCTTTAACCCTTCATTCGCTCTGCTTGATCTCGCCGCCGGGCTGGCGGTTCGTTCGTAGCGCTGCCTTGTCGATCACGCCGGTGATCTCAGCTGGCTGCCGGTGTGGTGGAGACCCCTCGATCACTGCGCGATCCACTGCGAGCCGCGCGCCGACAATGATGCGAACGACTTCGCTTGGGAACACTGGAACTGGATGTACCGGAACCTGAGCCGCGGTCTGAAACCACTCGGTGGACCTCTGGAGTCGCCGTGAGGATTCGATGGGTCTCGCTGTTTCCGTCCGAAGTGCAGCGCAGTTGATATGGAAAGCAATGAGATGGATGGCGAAGCTTCGCAAAGGGTGGCAGCTCACCCCTGGTTGGTGCTGCAAACGCATGAGCGCCAGACTCTGGGAATATGGATGGGAGCCTTCCCCGCTTAGGCAGCTACTGACTACCCATCTTGGCCCTTGAGCCAAAATGGCTACGGAGGGGAGACGACGAAGATGACGAAGGGCTCGGCTCCAGAAGGACGGCCCGCGCTGGGGCGAGAGCGCCATCCCGAGCGAAGGGAGCAACGCCCCGACCCTACCATGAGGCCAACGCTGCAGCGGGAGCACCACCCCGGAAGGACCGAGAACGCTCGGAGTGGAAAAACACATAACACGAAAAATAACAGACAAAGCAGCTCAGACAAAGCAGAGCTCAGTGCTCGCCCCCCCCCCCCCCCAGCCCAAAGGACGGAGGGGGGGGGGGACAGGAGAGAGGGGGGGGGAGAGGGGGGGGGGGCAGAAGAGAGGGGCAGGGGGGGACAGGAGAGATGGGGGAGGGGGGGGGGGAAAGGAGAGAGAGGGGGGGGAGGAGGCAGGAGAGAAGGGGGGGGGGACAGGAGAGAGGGGGGGGGGCAGGAGAGAGGGGGGCGGAAAGAGAGAGAGGGGGGGGGGACAGGAGAGAAGGGGGGGGGGAGACAGGACAGAGGGGGGGGGGACAGGAGAGAGGGGGAGGGAGAGGGGCGGGGGTTGACAGGAGAGAGGGGGGGGAGGAACAGGAGAGAGGGGGGGGAGGGGGGAAAGGAGAGAGGGGGGTGGGGACAGGACAGAGGGGGGGGGACAGGAGAGAGGAGGGGGGGTGGGGGGGGGGCGGGATCATCACCATCCCCATCACCATCACCATCACCATCACCATCGTCACGTCACCATCACCATCACCATCACCATCACCATCACCATCATCATCATCATCATCATCATCATCATCAGCAGCAGCAGCAGCATCAGCATCAGCATCAGCATCAGCATCAGCATCAGCATCAGCATCAGCATCAGCATCAGCATCATCATCATCATCATCATCATCATCATCATCATCATCATCATCATCATCATCATCATCATCATCATCATCATCATCATCATCTGGAGCGCCCCGGATCTGCGGCACTGGCCGGAGGCCGCTACAATGTCATGCGGGCCACTCGCGCGTCGGCCACGCACGCAAGTCGAAATCCGCCCAAAGCCTCCTCATCGACACGTGGCCAGCATCGTCATCGGCGTTACTGGTATCAACGCCGCTATTACCACTTCTACCATCATCATCGTTTCCGCTGTTGTCGTCGTCGTCATGACACCGCGCCCGCCCGAGCCACTGAACCGTATTGAAATTCCCGCGCGCCAGCGCGGCCTTAGACGCGCGCTGGGGCGTTGCCAGGGGTAAACGTCATGGCGGTCGCATCGGCTGTGCCAAATCATCTGCCGCCCTGCGCGCGAGCTTGTGCGCGCCAGCGCGGCCGCAGAGATGTGCCAGCCAGGGCCAAGCTGTCGTCGCAAACTCCACCGCATGAGTTTTGCAAAACAAGTTGCATGTGGAAGGGTGAGGAGATTGCGCGAGCATTCCAGTTGATCACTCACGAGTTGCCAGACATTCATTGCACCAAGTAAAATCCCCCACGTAGCTTGCACCACACAGTTCAAACCTCTTGGATCACACCTCACAGAGCACACTCCACACATCGCTCACACATCCATATATTCCACAATGAAGCATCTGACTGTGTGGGGTCAGCGCTGGCAAACATGCTCTTCAAGCTTACATCTCCAACCACTACACGGATAGAGCACAGACCGTTTGCAAAATTGGGCAACCCGCGCACTCGTCTGAAAAGGTTCCAAAAAGACGGGGAAAAAGGCCTGAACCTGACAACGCAACCTGCATCGTTGATACTGGCTCGTGCGAGGGAAAGGTGCAGCGGCAGCACGAGCAGTGGACAGGAGCTTCCAGGGGTCACGTGGGTCGCTGGTATCTGGGTGTGCCGCTTGCACGCATGTGTGCGCGCGGGAGTGCGTCTGACCCGAAAGCCAAAAAGATATTATGTACGTAACGCTTCCTGACGCTCGCGCGAAACACCAGGATATCATGTTTTGGCAACTGTGTGTCTTTGAGATGCTTCGGCCACTTCCCCAGGGGGCACCGTTCCATTCATGTGCCTATCCCCAAGAGCTCCAGGGCCTGAGCTCATCCCGCAGAGGCCCAAATCTGTCATCGAGACAAGCGAGACGCGAGGGCCTGGGGGCTGCCTGCGCGCATGCTCTCCAGCTCGGCGCGGACGACCGCCTGTGCGGGGGGGGCCAGCCGCGACAGCTGGCGCGGGCAGCTTTGCAGCTTCTCCAAGTGCCCTCCCCGCCTCGTTGTCCCCGCGTACGTTCCTTCAGAACTCCTCCTCGTTCCCCTCCGTCTCCATTTCCTCCTCGCCTCCGCCTCTCGGGCGATCCAGATCCACGGATCGGGGGAGGCACCCCAGAAACACGAGGGCAATCCCGCCCGATCTGACGACGGAGCGCGCCGATGGCGGCACGGAAGGCCAGACCCACCGTTGACCCGCTCGCCCGAGCCCCTGCCTGCGCTTCCTCGAGACCCAGACGTCCAGCATCCGGAGTTTCTCTCGCCATCGCTCGGACGTCCGTTCCCCGTGCATTGTTCGGATTTGTGCTTGCTGTTTGATGCCAGGTGATCCAAGGTGCGCCTCGACAGTCCTCGCCGAGAACAACGCACACGTCCGAGCGATGCCAGGTTGTCGAAAAACGGGCCCCCGACCTCTCGACCACGTCCGATGGACCCGTGTGTCCCCTCGAGCCGCTGCTTGCGGCGCCGAGGCCCGGGCAAGGGCCCCGACAGGCCGAGAGCGATGTGAAACACCTCCGTCTCGAATTCGTCGAGGCGCTGGACGTCTGGGTTCCCCGCTCCCCGCGCGCCCTCCACCTCTCTCTATCCCCCCTTCCTGTTGCCACAGTGCGCCTCCAGAGCGCCCTCGCCCGCTGTTCCACCGACGCCTGCGTGCGCCTGCGTCCGCGGCCTCAAGAGTCGTTTGGGCGTCCCTCCTCCTTGCCCTTCTCCTCCCCCCCACCTCCCGCAGGTGGGCGGGGGTCGCTCCGCGCGGACGGCACCCCGCGCGGGGGGGAGGGCAGCAGGACAGTCCCACGGGCGCGGGGCGCGCCGGGCAGGCGTGCGCGGCTTCTGGCCCAGCAAGATCTGTTCGTTTTGCTTCGAATGACTTGCGGGCTTTCCTCCTTCTCTTCCTTCACCTCCTCCTCCTCGTCGTTATCCTCTTCCTTCTCCTCCTCATCCTCAATCTTCTCCTCCTCCTCCTCCTCCCACCCGGTTTTGTGTTTCACTTTTCTTGGGACCGTCTCGTCCGACACCCGTGGCTTGTCTTCCATGGCTGGGCTGCGCGCGCGTGCGCACCTGCTTGGCGGGGTGGCAGTGTGATATGGATGGCGCGCGCGGCGCGGCAATCTTTGTCGTATGAGAGCGCTGCTCGATCAAACTGCGTAGCTCTAAGGCCAAGGGCCCTATTCGAGAATAAACGGCGGCGGCAGGGCTACATATAAACAGAAAGAGAGAGAGAGAGAGAGAGAGGAAGAGAGAGAGAGAGAGAGAAAGAGAGAGAGAGAGAGCAGCAACGGGAGAGCGGGGAATGGGTGAGAAGGCCAACGAGCCCTCTGGAATCACACTACTCCTGCCCGGTGCGAGGACGCTCGAGGTTGAAGCGTCAGAGCAGCCGGGCATATAAGCGCCTGGCTCTTCATTTAACGGCGTGCCAGGCATGCCGGCAGAAGGCGAGCAAACGGCTCGACACGGATTTCAAAGTATCCTCAGCTCTCAGCGCCAGCGGAGCTTAATCAAAAAACAAGCAAGGCTAGCAATGGCAAGGGTTCGATCGCGAAGCGACAGAACTAAAAAACACATCTTATCGGAATGAGGTCTGACTGCTGAATGGGTGCGATCGTCATCACATCTGTGACGAAAAACTGAGCGCACTGAATGCAGCTTCTCTAAATGCGGATCTACGTGTAAATCTACAGCCGGGTGTGAAATCTGAGCAGCAATGCAGACTTACGTATGAATAGCCGGGTATAAAATCTGAACATCAATGCGAAATTACGTATGAATAGCCGGGTGTGAAAACAGAGCAGCATAATATTTTCTGGTTCGATCGGCCAACCTGCCGTCCGGACACCAAGCGGGGTTCATCTTTCCTTCTTGGGCTTCGTCCGTTTGTCCATCAGGTCTTGTCAGCGCCAGCAGTCTCTGTCTGTGTGCCTCCTCCAATGGCCCATGAGATCATTCATCGCGCCTTCGGGCAAATTCGTGAAATCGGGACTGCTGTTCCTGTAGAACCGGAGAAGCCATGACGCGTGCTTCTTGCAAGTCTTGCAGGTGATGTAAACGCTTTGCGGGTTATGCCCGATTCTGAAATCATTGCGGGGGACGGCCGTCGCACAGTTGATCATCTCGTTCGGCGATGCCGTCGGTGAGGATCTGTCCCACGAAACCACGCTCGCGTATACTGAACTCGATGAACTCGATGCAGTGATTATGCTTGGTGAGGTAGGGGCTGAACCCGAACTTTGAGATCTCGCTGACCTCGATGGTGCTGATGTTGCGGTAGGTGGTGCGCCGGCAGGCGGTGGTTCTGGCGGCAGCAGTGGCGGCGGTGGTGCTGATACCAGCGGCTGCGATGGGCGGTGTCCGAAAGAGACGCCTGAAGCCGATGCTGATAAACTCGGCGCCTGCGCGCTGCTGTGTCCATCCGAGGGGTGCATCGTGATGTCGCCGTCGCAATCGCGATCCTCGGGGATTGCAGCTGGAATTTAACGGCGCCGGCCAATCATGCGGCCGTCCCAGCCGGGATGCTCGCTCATTGCCTTCGCCTGGGCGACGTGCTCCTCGGTGGCGATCATGCCGTTCTGCCTCCTGATCGTCCAGAGCGTCACGAAGATGCCGAAACCGATAGTCATGCCGAGGGCCAGCGTGAACGTCAGCAGGCAGATGTAGAAGCTGTAGTCCGGCACCGTCGGCGTAGGCGTAGGCTGCCCCTTGACCTTGCCGAGGCAGGTAAACATAACTGAGGCGAGCATGGCGGCACGCGGGCCCCGTAGCTGTGCTTGCGGGCCCCGAAGAACGACAGCAGGACGCCCATCGCCTTCGTCAAGGCGTCAGCGACCATGGCCCAGGTCGGGATCCAGCTGAGCCTGAGCGCACCGTTGGGGTGCACGGCCTCCTTGACCATGGAGGCGACGATGCGGAACCGCTTGTCGGTCGACTGGCCCACATCTGAAGCGATGTGCGTCGCGAGACCCTTGCTGTCGCTGTAGATCTCCCCGGGGCGCTTGTCGGCGAGCACGTCGATGTGCTTGAGCGCCGTCTTCGGGTTGTAGGCCTCGGTCAGCAGCTGTCGGAACCAGATGTTGGTCTCCGATCCCTCGAGGATGGCGTAGCCCTCGGCAGCGAGGGTCGCTGACTTCTTGACTGCGCCGGAGCGCCAGGCGACGGGCAGGCGCAGGCCGCAACGGCCGCCGACGACGACGCGCGGGCGATGGGCAAGCCCCATCACCATGCACCACGCGGCGCCCCTGAAGCACGCGGTGATGGCCGTCTTCAGATCGACGAGCTTGCGCTTGAGCACGATCGCGAAGTTCGCGGTGGAGTACACGTATGTTTTGCTGAGCGTCTTCGCGTCGGCCACTGTAGCGACGTTGGTGCGGCGAGCTGCAAAGCTCACCAGGCAGGCGATGCCCACCCGGGTCTGCGCCGCTAGCCACAGCAGCTGCCCGAGCGTGTGGTGGTAGCTCGCCACCTCGGTGGCGGTGAACCGGTCCTCGGCACCTCGTCCCTTCTGGGCCTTCAGGTCGACGTAGTCCACCTGCGCGGCGGCGGTGGCCTGGGCCGCGCTGAACTCGTCGTCGAGCTTGGTAATCGAACGTCCTCGAGTACTTGATGACCCCTTCGAACAGATGGAGGTGCAGCTCCTTCTCCAGCGATGCGATAGTGGTCTTCCACTTGGTGGAGTTGTTGCGCTGGGCGATCAGGAAGTCGTCCACGTGTGAGTGGACCACCACGGAGAGCCCACCTTCATCGTAGAAGTAGTAGAGGCCCTCCTCGAGCTTGCTCTCTACGAGGCCGTGCTCGGCGAAGATCTTCTGCGCGTGAAGGTACCGCTGCCTCCCGGCGTCGCGCGCCCCGTAGATCGCTCCTGTGGCCATCGCGATCTCGCCGGGCTGGGTCCCTGGCGGCGGGTTATTGGCCGGCATGCGCAGGAGCAGTAGCCTCTCGATGTTACCCGACTGCAGGTAGGCCGTCATCGCGTCGCAGGACGAGACGTCCCAGTCCTTCTGGGCCGCAGCGGCCAGGGTCAGGTACAGCGCGCCCCTGGACCCCGTAGGCGCGTCCGCCCTGATCTGCGACTTTTCCTCTTGGCAGCCCTGCACGACGAGACTGGCCTCCATGACGTTCTGGCCCTTGCTGGTCAGCGCCCAGCGTGCGCCCACAGGGCGGACGCCAGGGATGCGCCGCAGGAGCTCCTTCAGCTCCTTGGGCGAGAGCTTCTTGCAGGCGCCGAACTCCGTCCACTTGGACCACTCTGTCTTCATGGCGGCGTCCATGTTTTTCTTCTCGGTGGCGCTCAGCGCGTCGTACTTGAGCTCCTTGGCGGTCGCGTTGCCCGTGAGCAGTGTCTCGCGGAGTCGCGCGCTTGCGTCGAGCTCGTCCGCGCGCTTCTGGAAGTAGTTGTCCAGGTAGAGGTCGACCTTGTTCGTGTCCTTCGGCCTCTTGAAGCACTTGGGCAGATCGTCCAAGAGCTCCTCGCGCTTGGCAGCGCGCTCGCGGGGGTCGAGCTCGTGCTGGCGGTCGCGTTGCAGTGCCGCTGGTCCGTTCTCCTGTCGAACTTGGCGCTGCGTCGCGGTGCCGCGCTGGTTCTCGGTGTCCGGCGGGCGCCGCTCCATCGTCTCCTGGCGCACCTGTTCCTCCGCAATCTTGGCCCATTCTCGAAGTATGTCCGAACCGTCGGACTCGTTGTCGTCATCGACCGGGCCCTGACGGGCAGGTTCAGGAAGTCGAAAATCTGCGGCAGCAGCGGCGGGGGCGGCTGCAGGAGCGGCAGCATCGCCTGAGTCTGGCGCCGGCGGGTCGGCGGCCGCTGGCAGCGGCGGCGGCTCCGCTGGCGGTGGCAGCGGCGGCTGCTGTGCGGCTCCTCCCGAAGGCGGTGGGGTCGGTCGTCCACTGCCGCCTGCTCCCCCACTGGTTGTGAAATCGCCGTCTCCTTGGCGGCGCGCCAGCCACTCGGCGTACTCATGGGCGCGCTGATTCGCTTCGGAATGCTCGATGTTGCCGAAGTTGCGTTGCTGGATGGCCGGCTGCTGAACGGGTGCTGATAGCGCTGGTGGCGCGGGAGGCTGACTTTCGCTGCGGGGGCGCTTCTGCGGCGTCGGTCCCGACAGGTCGAGGAACATGTCGTCGTCAGCGTCTGGCGGTGCAGGTCCAGCAGGGCCTCCTCCTCCAGCGGGACCGGGTCGGGCGAAAGGGGGGGATAGCAAAGGGGGGGGTGAGAATCAGCTCGCGTAGCTGATTTTCCCGGCGCCTCCCGGCGCCGGGAGCGGCAATGCATCGAGGAATTGGCCCCATCGGTGAGGCCGAAACCAGCTGCATGCAGCAAATTTCGCAACCCCCCCTTTCCCAATCCCCCCACTTCGCTCGACCGGACAGGACCAGACGGCGGGCGGGCGTCCGTCGCCTGCGCCACCGCGGCCTCCTCCAGGGCCTGGAGGAGGTGCGGGCCCGGAGGCCCCTGGCGGGGCGCCTGGCGGAGGCCCAGGCGGCTGGCTGCCGTTCAGCGCGTTCAGAACTTGTCCCCGCGGAACGAGTTCCGTGGCCGTGGCGCGGCGTAGGTGTCCACGATTGACATTCACGGTCGCGCAGCGGTGGCTGACCCAGACGTTCGAGGCGCCCTCGAACCCGATGATGACGCCGGGCCCGTGCCACTGCAAGGCCCATTCTCGCTCGGGCTCGCCGTTGCCCCTCCAGTAGTGCACCTGGTCGCCCGTCTGGTAGACGTCGCTGGCGCGCTGAGCTCCAGCTGCCCGAGAAAGGGGCCAGCAGCGCCCTCGAGAGGGACTGGTTGAACCTCAGGTGCTGCATGGAAGTCTGCGCGGCCGTCACGATGGCGATCCTCTCCGAGAACGGTTTGTCGGACACGATGCGCTCGCGCAGGGGCAGCCCGCCGGCGTTGTCCAGCAAGACATACGGGAGGCGGAGGCCTCGCCCGAGCACCCACTGCGACGGCGAGTAGCCCGTGGAGTTGACCTGGCTGTTCATGGCCCAGCACCCAGCACACGGGGGCGATCGGCCACTGGATCTTGTGAGCGAACGCGGGCTGGTCGAACCTGATGCTGAACTGGTCGATCAGCTTCCTCGCGTGCACCCTCCACGTGCCTCCGCGTCGTTCCACAGTAGCGTTCTGCTGCGGCGTCGCCGCAGATGTCGTCATCAGGCGGCAACCCATGTCCTCAAGCTCCTTGGAGAACTCTCGCTCGAACGCGCTTCCCCCATCAAATATGACTCGCTGAGGCGCGCCAGAAGGCGTGATCCAACTCTGCAACAGTCGAACGAAGACAACCGATGGGTTCGTTGAAGTCCCTGTCCAGTCTGATCCGCCCCGGCAGGCGCGGCAGTGGTCACTGATGTGCTGCGCAAGCCTCGCCGTAGAGGTTGAGAGCCATGTCGATGGACCTCTGCGATCCGCCGGTCACGCGAATGGCTTGGGTAAATGAATCGTTGGACAGGTGCCCCGTGTTCACGTGGAGCTGCACGATGGCGGGCCGTAGCGTCCGCTCCTCCGCGGCCGTGAGCGCTGGCTCTTGGGCGGCTGCGGCAGCTGGAACCGTCCTTCTGCTTGCCCTTCTCGTCGTCGATGTAGGGTGAGCTTCTCGTGCAGGTCAGCGGCTCGGACGTTGCAGCTGCTCGGCTGGCGCCGTCGCGAGCTTGGTCGTGTAGTTCTCGCTGCGCCTCGCGTTCTTCCCGCGGGCCTCTGCGCGGGGGCGCCCCCCGCTGCAGAAGCGCCTGTGCGAGTCGTCGAACCCAAAGTGGTCGGTGATGATCCGCCACGGCTTCTTGATGTGGGCCCCCTTCTTCATCTTGAGGTTGAACGCGCAGCCGTCGAAGTCCAGGGCGCGCGGGAGCTGCATCTTCAGCTGTTTGGCAGTGGCGTTCCTGTTGGGGTCCCATCCGTCGCAGCACCTCGGCCACTCGAACGAGACGGCGAGCTGGGCGCCGAACTCCTTGCGCAGCCGTGACATCGCTTGCAGGAACAGGCCGATAATATGCTTGGACTTGGCCGATCCCTTTTTAGCTTGGGAATCTTGCTTTGGTCGATCTTGACGGCGAGTCGCTGTAGCGATGTCAACGGCTGGCAGGGAAACGCAGCGTGAACTCGCACATTCTTGCCCGCGGCAAGGTTCTTCCGGATCCTGCCCTCCAGCTTCTGGGCCACGAACTGCTTGGAGAGGTCGAAACCTGGAAGACCGCGCCTGACAGCAGCCACTCGTTTCTTCCTCCAGACGGCGCTGAGCTTTCTGTCCGGGTTGAAGCACCACTCATAGGGCACGGTACTGTTCGCTGTTGATGTCGGCCTGGGTCTGGTTTAGACTTGGTCGGGTTGGTGATCAAGGCCTGGCCGATCATGTGCGGCTGGATGCCGCTCTTGCCGGTGACGAAGGCTGAGCGCTTGTCGGCGATCAGCTGCGGCTTCGCCCCCCTTCTTGAGCGTCCTCACGCGCAGCTGCTCCTCCTCCGTGGTGTTGGCCTCGGGTCCGAGGCAGCCGTTGGCGATGGCGTCCTGGCCGTAACTCAGAGCTACGGGCGCGCCGAAGACGCAGTCCGAGCAGAAACCTCGGCGGCTGCAGGCCTCGAAGGTCGCCCCCCCGCAGACGATGCAGTCCTGCAGGGGCTCGGTCACGCACGTCGTGGGGTAGGTCGTCTGCCGCAGCGTCGCTAGCGTGAGGTTCGGAGCTGGAGCTGCGGTGGAGCAGCAGACCAGAGCCGAGGCTACGGCCGAAGGCAGCCGCGACCCCTTCGGTCGGCGAGTCTTGAGGCGCCTCGGAACGTTCAGCTCCTGCTTCGTGACGAGATTGTTGATGGTGTCGATCAGCGCGCTGGTCCTGGTAGTGTTGTTGACCGTAGGCTGGTCGCCCGTCCTTGTATGCCGATCCCGTCGGTCGAGCGCTTTCTCGACATTTATGTATAGGGTCTTGTCCAGCTGTCGCTTTTCTTGCGGACGAGCTGGCCGCGCTGGGCGGTTGCTCCGTGCCGGCGTCGTTGATGGCCTGCCAGTCCTCTGGCTGCAACTTGATTGCGGGGTGGCCCGCAGCGATCGCGGTGAGCTTCTGGACGGCGCTACCGACGCGGATCTGGCCCTTCCAGAGAGAGATGTCGATCTTGGAAGGCTGGATGAAGTCGCGGCCGATGAGCAGGCCGAGCGCGGGGCAGTCCACGACGTTGAACACGACGCGGCCAGCCTGGCCGCACAGCCCCAGCGGCGCGGTGACGCGCAGCTTGCTTGGGAGAGCACCTCCGTTGCCGAACCCGTAGACCTCGTCCTCCGGCCCCTCGAGGATCTGGTCGGCAAGAACCATCCTCGTGAGGATGTCCTTGTAGTTGTCGTACCACTTTTTGTCGGAGACGCAGAGGAGGCAGGCGGTGTCGACCGCGCCAACGCCTTCGCCCGCGGGCTTGTCGCTGCCGATCGTAATGTTCACGTTCGGCAGGTGGTGAATGAGCCGCTCCGAGACGCAAGCCTCTGGGGGCGGCGTGACTGGCCCCTGCGGGTGCAGGGCGATCTCCTCGTCCGCGAACTGGACCTGCTCGGCGATGCGCGCCTGGCGCTGAGGACGGCCTCCGCGACCTCCTCGTCCACCGCCCTTTGACTTGCCGCCCTTGGGCGCGCACTTGCGAGCACCTGGCGCGGGGCACTCCTCGCCCCCTGTCCAGTGTCTGGTCTCGCCGCAGCCCCGGCAAGAAGTGTTCCTCTTGCGCTGGTTGACCCGGCTCTGTAGCTTGGTCGGGCGGCGGGGCGGTGTTGACTTCGCCTTGCCGCGGCCCTTGCGGGCCGATCTGATGGTGGCCATGGCCTCGGGAATAGCGGCGAGTGCCGCTGCGGCAGCTACGACCTTGGCGGAGTCGTCGCCGTCGAACAGCTCGGAGATATCCACGCTGGAGGACTCGAGCTCGGCGCTGAAAGCCTCGAGCTCCTGGGGAACGATGTCCTGCACGTCGGCCTCGTCCTCGTCGCCCTCCTCTGGCTCTTCGTCGTTCTCGTCGCCCAGCTCGTCGACCGCGTTGGTAGAGCGCCCCCCGCGGCTGGAGGAAGCGTTGCTGCGCCAGCCGCCATGTGAGCGCGACTGGTTGCCCTGTGACCTCGGCAGGGGGGCGCGGCGCTCCGACGTATGTATGTCCGGGAACATCCTGACCAGCAGCCCGCGGATGCGCTGGTAGCCGTAGTGCTCGTCGGGCAAGTTGCCCACGACGCGCTCGCGGCGTTCGGCCGCGAGCCCGGCCTTGCGCAGCAGGAACCATCCCGCCACGTCGTCCAGCGCGTTGAGGTCCACCTCGTTCTCGCGTAGCTGCTGCAGTCCGGTCTCGAAACGGATGAGCCAGTCCGTCATGCGCTCACCTCTGCGTCGGCGATGGTGAGTCGACTCGAAAAACTTCTCGAGGGTCTCGCCTTTCTGCACGGGCTTCTGCTGACCCAAGCTCGCCTCCAAGTGCTGTAGCGCGTTCTCGATGCCGGCCTGGTTCCCGCTGTCTTCGATGTTCGCCGCGGCGATGCCGGCCTGGTTCCCGCTGTCTCGATGCCGGCCTGGTTCTCGTCGTCGGCGTCTTCGATGTCCGCCGCGGCTGCAGGATGCAGCTGCGCCTCCGTCATGTTGAGTGCTGCACTCCTGGGTGTCCCGCTGAGCTTCAGCACGAGCTTCGATGCGAGGCTGTGTGCCACGGCGAGGTTCTCGCTGAGCTTCCAGAGCTGGACTTCCTGCTTGTAGTCTCTCCACTTCGATGGGTCGCCATTCCAGGTGGGAATGACGCTGTTGGCGTAATTGAAGTTGTCTGCCATCTTGTCGATGATGAAATAGGCCGCGTCGCTGACACTGGCGTAGAGGGAGTAGCTGGCGTCGCTGACACCGTCGTAGGAGAAGTAGCTAGCGTCGCTGACACTGGAGTGGGAGAAGTAGCTAGCGTCGCTGACACTGGCGTAGGAAGAGAAGTAGCTAGCGTCGCTGACACTGGCGTAGAAAGGAAAGTAGCTAGCGGCGTCGCTGACACTGCTGTAGGAAAAGTTGGCGTAGTCGCTGGCGTCGCCGACGCTGGCGTTGGAGTTGGCAGGGTAGGCATAGTAGGCGTAGTCGCTGGCGTCGCTGGCGCTGGAGTTGGAGTTGGCAGGGTCGGCGTAATAGGCGTTGGTGCTGGCGTCGCAAACGCTGGGCGTGCTGCGCAGCAGCTGGGTGATGATCAGCAGGGAGACGCTGGTTTCCGATCCCAATGGACGTGTCGCAGACGCTGTCGCTGCTACATGGACGGCCCAGAAGCCGGGGCAGCGAGCACAGCTCCAAGCTACCACTGTGATATGGATGGCGCGCGCGGCGCGGCAATGTTTGTCGTATGAGAGCGCTGCTTGATCAAAGTGCGTAGCTCTAAGGCCAAGGGCCCTATTCGAGAATAAACAGCGGCGGCAGGGATACATATAAACAGAAAGAGCAACAACGGGAGAGCGGGGACTGGGTGAGAAGGCCAGCGAGCTTTCTGAAATCACAGGCAGGTTGGCAGACGTGGAGCACGACGGGCCTCTGATTCCCGACGGTCGTTTTTTTTTTTTTTTGTGGACGGGTTCCCGCTGCTACTTCCCCCTGTGGAGGGTGGCACGATCAGGAGAAACCTTGTGTTTCGAATGGCGGGCGGGCCAAAACCCATGGCTACGAGCAGGGCGAACACAGTAGACGCATACGATGCACAAGTCGTACTACGAGAGACCCTCGGGCACACTATTCGGCGATGTTTGAAGGTCCTGAGGTGCCCCAGAGCTTCTGCGGGTCCCTGAGGCCGTCGGGGAGATACATGTTGTTCGTGGGGCACCACCAGGCAGGCCGACTTCTCATTAAACAAAGCCTCCTGCACCCACACCGACGATTGGAACTGCACGAGAGCATCGCTCGTGTAACGGTGTGGAGACGCATCATCGTGTGACTCGGGGTCCAGCAAGACCACGGGCCGTTCGGAAGAAGTTGCAAGAAGTGGGAGGCAAGATCTCGGGCCTGTAAAGGCGCATACTATTGATAGACAGGCTGCCTGCGCCCAGGTGCTGGAAGGCCTGTGCAGGCTTGGAACTCATCCTCCAGACTCCATCAGACATCCACTGAACACAAAGACCGGCCACCATCGATCTATCCCCCTCCCCCTCGAGCCTCAAGACTTACCTCCTTCACTTCTCCCCCCCCTTCCCCTCCTTGCCCTCTCTTCCCCGTGTCCCTCGCAACCTACACCGCTCCCAGAGCACGTTTCGAACAAGAGCCTGGCCATGGCCACCCAGACATCTGGCGCTGTGATCTTGCACAAAGTGGACCCCCAGACGTCTGGACCCCTTCCCCGCGATTGCCTTTGTTCATGCCGAGCCGTTTTCTGGCTGTCCCCAGGCCCGGCGAGGGCCGCACCAGGCGAGGTGGGGGCCCTGGGAAGCCCCCTTCGAGAGGTGCACGGCCTCGGAGCCCCCCCCCCCCGAGCCTGCACGTCCTCGCGGAACATCACCCGCAGCTCATCGACCGTGACTCTGGACAACAAGCGGTCCTGGAGACGACGGACGCTCCCGAGGAGAGCTGGGCGAGCGGAGGGCGGCCTCGCCACTGGTCCTGCCCGCGATTGGGCAGCCGACTGTGGCAGCTGTGGCGCTGGCGACTGGTTGTCCAAAGGAGAAGCGGCAAGAAGTAGGTCCGACGCAGGCAGGCACGGCGACATAACAACCTTGCGCTCGTGGCACACCGCGTGGAGAAGAGTGCGCCAACGCGTGACATCACGCGGGAACCTTACGCTTAGGTCAGGCATGTCCCCCGTCAATGGGATTTTGAAATTATCCTGGCGAGGGAACCAAACGTGTGCAGCTGTGAGTGACGCAGTTGTGGGTATCGACCTCGGTGAACCTCTCTGGGGTCACGACACGTGCGACGGGTGTGCCAAAATTGGCACGGGTACGCCACGCGGACGCTGCCACCAGAGCCGTCGGTGGAGCACCCTATGGGGCCGCGGAACGTGCAAGGGGTGCGCCGAAATGGGGGGTGGAACTGCATGCAGACCCTGCCACTGGGGCCTTCGGCGGAGCACCCTATGGGGCCGCGAAACGTGTGAGGGGTGTGCCGAAATGGGGGGGTGGAACCGCATGCAAACGCAGCACTGTGGCCTTCGGTGGAGCTCCCTATGGTGCAACGAAACGTTCGAGGGGTGCGCCAAAATTGAAGTGGAACTGCATGCGCACCCTGCCACTGGGGCCTTCGGCGGAGCACCCTATAGGGCCACGAAACGGGTGAGGGGTTCGCCGACATGGGGGTGGAACTGCATGCGGACCCTGTCACTGGGGCTTTCGGCGGAGCACCCTGTGGGGCCACGAAACGTGTGAGAGGTGCGCCGAAATAAGAATGGAACTGCATGCGGACCCTGCCACTGGGGCCTTGGGTGGAGCACCCTATGGGGCCGCGAAACGTGTGAGGGGTGTGCCGAAATTGGGGTGGAACTGCATGCGGACCCTGCCACAGGTGGCCCTCGGTGAAGCACCATATGGGGCGACGCAACGTGTGAGGGGTGCGCCGAAATTAAGGTGGAACTGCATGCGGACCCTGCTACTGGGGCCTTCGGCGGAACACCCTATGAGGCCACGAAACGTGTGAGGGGTGTGCTGAAATTAGGGTGGAACTGCATGCGGGCCCTACCACTGGGGCCGTCGGCGGAGCACCCTATGGGGCCACGAAACGTCCGAGGGGTGCGCCGACATGGAGGTGGAACTGCATGCGGACCCTGCCACTGGGGCCTTGGGTGGAGCACCCTATGGGGCCACGACGCGTGAAAGAGGTGCGCCGAAATGGGGGTGGAACTGCATGCGGACCATGCCACTGGGGCCTTCGGTGGAGCACCCTATGGGGCCACGAAACGCGCGAGGGGTTCGCCGACATGGGGGTGGAACTGCATGCGGACCCTGTCACTGGGGCTTTCGGCGGAGCACCTTGTGGGGCCACGAAACGTGTGAGAGGTGCGCGAAGTGGAACTGCATGCGGACCCTGCCACTGGGGCCTGGGTGGAGCACCCTATGGGGGCCACGAAACGTGTGAGGGGTGCGCCGAACTGGAGGTGGAACTGCATGCGGACCCTGCCACTGGGGCCTTCGGCGGAGCACCCTATGGGGCCACGAAACGCTGTACTAGGTGGGTGAAACGCAGGGAGGAAGAAGAAGGGGGAGGACGGAGAGGGCATCGGGAGGAGGAGGAACGCCGAAGACCCAACACCACAAGATGGTTGGGAAAAACAACGCCAAATAATCAACAACAGCTCAACCCATGGACAAGTATAGTCGGAAAATCGCCCCCAGACGAAATTTGTTTACTATTTCCAAACCATCCTGTGGTGTTGGGTCCTCGTTTTGAAGAGACGGTGCCCCGCGTTCCCGCCTCCTTCCTCCCTCCCTCCTCCCCCCTCCTCCCCCTCCCACACCCATTCTGGCACACCCCTCACACGCTTCGTGGCCCCATAGGGAGCTCCACCGAAGGCCCCAGTGGCTGCGCCCGCATGCGGTTCCACCCCCCATTCTGGCACACCCCTCACACGCTTCGTGGCCCCATAAGGAGCTCCACCGAAGGCCCCAGTGGCTGCGCTCGCATGCGGTTCCACCCCCCATGTCGGCACACCCCTCACACGCTTCGTGGCCTCCATAGGGAGCTCCACCGAAGGCCCCAGTGGCTGCGCTCGCCCCGCCACGCGTGGCATAGGGAGCTGGCATCGCGGTTCCACCCCCCATTCTGGCACACCCCTCACACGCTTCGTGGCCCCATAGGGAGCGCCACCGAAGGCCCCAGTGGCTGCGCTCGCATGCGGTTCCACCCCCCATTCTGGCACACCCCTCACACGTTTCGTGGCCCCATAGGGAGCTCCACCGAAGGCCCCAGTGGCTGCGCCCGCATGCGGTTCCACCCCCCATTCTGGCACACCCCTCACACGCTTCGTGGCCCCATAGGGAGCTCCACCGAAGGCCCCAGTGGCTGCGCCCGCATGCGGTTCCACCCCCAATTCTGGCACACCCCTCACACGTTTCGTGGCCCCATAGGGAGCTCCACCGAAGGCCCCAGTGGCTGCGCCCGCATGCGGTTCCACCCCCCATTCTGGCACACCCCTCACACGTTTCGTGGCCCCATAGGGAGCTCCACCGAAGGCCCCAGTGGCTGCGCCCGCATGCGGTTCCACCCCCCCATTCTGGCACACCCCTCACACGTTTCGTGGCCCCATAGGGAGCTCCACCGAAGGCCCCAGTGGCTGCGCTCGCATGCGGTTCCACCCCCCATTCTGGCACACCCCTTACACGCTTCGTGGGTGGCTCCATAGGGAGCTCCACCGAAGGCCCCAGTGGCTGCGCTCGCATGTGGTTCCCCCCCCCATTTCGGCACACCCCTCACGCGGTTCGTGGCCCCATAGAGAGCTCCACCGAAGGCCCCAATGGCTGCGCTCGCATGCGGTTCCACCCCCTTTTTTCGGCTCGCCCTTCACACGTCTCGTGGCCCCATAGGGAGCTCCACCGAACGCCGCAGTGGCTGCGCTCGCACGCGGTTCCACCCCCCATTGCGGCACACCCCTCACACGCTTCGTGGCTCCATAGGGAGCTCCACCGAAGGCTCCAGTGGCTGCGCTGGCATGCGGGTCCACCCCCCGTTCTGGCACACCCCTCGCACGCTTCGTGGCCCCATAGGGGGCTCCACCAAAGGTCCCAGTGGCGCTGCCCGCTTGCGTCCGCCACCACCCAGCACAGTCCTTGTTCCCTGCGCTTCACCCACCCAGAACAGCGCTTCGTAGCCCTATAGGGAGCTCCACCAAAGGTCCCAGCGGCACCGCCTGCATGCGTCCGCCACCACCCTGCACAGCCCTTGCTCCCTGCATGCGTTTCATCCACCCAGTACAGCGTTTCGTGGCCCCATAGGGAGCTCCACCGAAGGTCCGAGTGGCACCGCTCGCATGCGTCCGCCACCACGCAGCACAGTCCTTGCTGACCGCGTCTCACCCACCCAGTACAGCGTTTCGTGGCCCCATAGGGAGCTCCACCGAAGGTCCCAGTGGCACCGCCCGCATGCGTCCGCCACCACCCACCACAATTGCGGCATTCACAACTGCATATGGTTGGGTCCTTCGCCAGGCTGATTTTTGATAGTCCTCCTGTAGAGGGACAGGCCCGACTCAAGCTCACGCGCGAGTGCCCACCCAATCGATCCCGCCTTTTCTGCCGCCGACCCAGGAAGTCGGAAACGAGACACCGCGGCATGCGGGTCCGAGGCCGACCAGCGCCCCCATGCCGAGGAGGGGGGGAGAGGGAGAAGGGGGGGCAGCTCCGCGAGCTGCGCCCCTGGCCCTGGCGACGACTGGGCGGGCGGGGGGCGGGAGGCCCGCAGAGCGAGGAAGACAGTCGGACCCAGGCCAGGAGAGCACCCTCCAAGAAGACGAGACCCTCCGCCCGCCAAATTATTCCGGCGAAGGACCCAACCATGTGCAGCTGTGTATAACGCAGGTGTGGGTATCGTCCTCGGTGAACCTCCCTCTGGGGCCACGACGCGTGTGACGGGGGTGCCAAAATTGGCACGGGTACGCCATGCGGACGCTGCCACCGGAGCCGTCGTTGCAGCCCCATTTGAGGCCACGAAACGTGTGAGGGGTGCGCGGAAATGCAGGGTGTAACCACGTGCGGGCGCTGCCACCAGGGCCTTTGGTGGCCGCGAAACGTGGAAACGGTGTGCCGAAATGGAGGGGGAACTGCATGCGGAACCTGCCACTGGGGCCCTGAGTGGAACTCTCCATGGGGCCACGAAACGTGTGAGGGGTGCGCCGACATGGAGGGGGGACTGCATGCGGACCTGCCACGGGGGCCTTGGGTGGAGCACCCTATGGGGCCGCGGAACGTGCGAGAGG
This sequence comes from Prorocentrum cordatum, assembly GCA_963575745.1. NCBI lineage: Eukaryota > Dinophyceae > Prorocentrales > Prorocentraceae > Prorocentrum > Prorocentrum cordatum. The sequence goes on from CAUYUJ010015171.1 coordinate 1,151,546, forward strand.
TGCGGGGAGATGGAGGTGGAACTGCATGCGGACCCTGCCACTGGGGCCTTCGGCGGAGCACCCTATAGGGCCACGAAACGTGTGGTGAGGGGTGCGCCGAAATGGGGGTGGAACTGTATGCGGACCATGCCACTGGGGCCTTCCGCGAGGGCACCCGATGGGGCCACGAAACGTGTGAGAGGTGCGCCAACATGGAGGTGGAACTGCATGCAGACACTGCCACTGGGGCCTTCGGCGGAGCACCCTGTGGACCCACGAAACGTGTGAGGGGTGTGCTGAAATTGAAAGGAACTGCATGCGGACCCTGCCACTGGGGTCTTCGGCGGAGCCCACCATGGGGCCACGAAACGTGTGAGGGTTCGCCGACATGGGGGTGGAACTGCTTGCGGACACTGCCTCTGGGGCCTTCGGCGGAGCACCCTATGGGGCCACGAAACGTGTGAGGGGTGCGCCGAAATGGAGGTGGAACTGCATGCGGACCCTGCCACTGGGGCCTTGGGCGGAGCACCCTATGGGGCCACGAAACGTGCGAGGGGTGCGCCGACATGGGGGTGGAACTGTATGCGGACCCTGCCACTGGGGCCTTCGACGGAGCACCCTATGGGGCCACGAAATGTCTGAGGGGTGCGCCGAAATGGGGGTGGAACTGCATGCGGACCCTGCCACTGGGGCCTTGGGTGGAGCACCCTATGGGGCCACGAAACGTGTGATGGGGTGCGCCGAAATGGAGATGGAACTGTATGCGGACCCTGCCACTGGGGCCTTCCGCAGAGCACCCTATGGGGCCACGAAACGTGCGAGGGGTGCGCCGACATGGGGGTGGAACTGTATGCGGACCCTGCCACTGGGGCCTTCGACGGAGCACCCTATGGGGCCACGAAATGTCTGAGGGGTGCGCCGAAATGGGGGTGGAACTGCATGCGGACCCTGCCACTGGGGCCTTGGGTGGAGCACCCTGTGGGGCCACGAAACGTGTGAGGGGTGCGCCGACATGGAGGCATGCGGACCCTGCCACTGGGGCCTTGGGTGGAGCACCCTATGGGGCCACGAAACGTGTGATGGGGTGCGCCGAAATGGAGGTGGAACTGTATGCGGACCCTGCCACTGGGGCCTTCCGCAGAGCACCCTATGGGGCCACGAAACGTGTAAGGGGTGCGCCGAAATGGAGGTGGAACTGCATGCGGACCCTGCCACTGGGGCCTTGGGTGGAGCACCCTATGGGGCCACGAAACGTGTGAGGGGTGCGCCGAAATGGAGGTGGAACTGCATGCGATCCCTGCCGCTGGGGCCTTCGGTGGAGCTCCCTATGGAGCCACGAAGCGCTGTAATGGGTGGGTGAAACGCAGGGAGGAGGGAGGAGAGGGAGGAGGAGGGAGGAGGGGGAGGAGGGAGGGGGCAGCGGGAGGAGGAGGAACGCGGGGCGCTGTCTCTTCAAAACGAGGACCCAACACCACAGGATGGTTGGGGAACAAAACTGAAGGGGCCCCAGGACACACAAATAAATACACACAAATAAAAATATCCCCCATATTTTCCATATTTTAGGGTTTTTTGTCTTCGCCCCCACTTCCCATATTTTTCCATATTTTCTGGGAATCGAGGATTAATTGTGTCTGTGTGTTTTTTTCCTCCTGAAAAACACCACAACACCGCGTGGAGAAGAGGGCGCCAACGCGCGACCTCACGCAGGAGGCTCACGCGCGAGTGCCCACCCGATCGGCCCCGTTCTCTCTGCCGCCGCCCCGGGGAGGCAGAGAAGAGAAGGCACCACGGGCACGGGCGGCCGAGGCCGAACACGCGCCCCCCAAGCCAAGGAGGGGGGGGGGAAGGGGGGGGGCAGCTCCTCGATGAAGGGGCCCAGGACACACAAATAAATACACACAAATAAAATTCTTCCCAATAGTTTCACATATTTTCTGGGTTTTTGTCTTCCAACCCACTTCCCATATTTTCCCATATTTTCCTGGGAATCGACGATTAATTGTGTCTGTGTGTTTTTTCCCCTCCTGACTCGAGCTGCGCCCGGCCCTGGCAGCGATTGGGGGGGGGGGGGGCCGAAAGCCGGCCGAGCGAGGAGTACTGTCAGACCTGGGCCAGAAGGGCACCCTGCGGGAGCAAGAGAGCAAGAGGCCCTGCGAGGCCGAACTGCGCCCAAGCCGAGGAGGAGGGGAATGGGGGGGCACCTTCTCGAGCTGCGCCCGGCCCCTGACAACGACTGGGCGGGGGGGGGGGGGGGGCGAAGGCCGGCCGAGCGAGGAATACAGCCAACCCGTATCATGAGAACGCACGGTAGGGATGGAAGGGCCTTCGAAGGCCGTATCGACACTTTGCGAGCCGGACGCAGCCAACGAAAGTGACCAAGGGATGGACACGAGGAAGCAAGGATGCAGAGGTACCCTTGGGAAGGTTGCCCATCTTTACCATGCGGGTTGACTGTATAGTCGGACCCAAGGCAGAAGAACACCCTTTAAGAACAATAGTCCCTCCGCCTGCCAAAACGCCCCAAACCCAGACGATCAATCGAGGGTACCCTCCCCCTGGATGCACATGAGCATACAAAAAACACGAAGAACATTAGGGTACCCTCTCCGAAACGACCTCGATCTTTTACCTCGATGTGACATCTTTTCACGGACCACGACGAGAGCCAGACATTCGGCGCTTCGATTTTCACGAGACACGGGTTACCCGACCTCTCGGCCAATTCCGCGGAACCGGTCTTTCACCCCGAATCGATCTCTGATGTTGTTTGATTGTCCTGGGGCCCGTTGATGGCCCCGAAAAGCCGAGAACAGCAAAAAGTATCCCGCTGTGAATTGTCCAACGACGCGACCATATACAGTCGGACTGATGAAACAAGAAACGATTGGTAAGGAACGACACCCATTTTTTCCAAGCCGAGCCGCAAAATGCCAAGGAACGGTCGAGCCCCTCCTGGAGCCCCAGTCCTTCGACCAGCCGCCCTGATCGACAAAACGAAGGAGCGCGTGCTGAAATGTACAAGGGACATCGAAGGGGCTCGCCGCCGAACAAACAGCAGAACGCATGCAAACCTCAGGAGCCACCGAGCCTCTTCCGACCTCGAACTGGACCTTCGTTCAACGAACTGGCTGCAAGCGTTAATGTTAGTGGGCCCTCGTGGATTTCTTGGAGCGGCGTTGGCTCCCCATGGAGGCGCCTCCGGCGCCGCCCCGGGCGCGCTCCGCGCCGGAGGCGCCGCCAGCCCATGCAGCACCGTTCCGAGAAATCCGCGCGGAGCTCCGCAATGCTGTGCTCCGGCAGGCGTGGGGCCAGACAGGCACGCCTGTGCTAGGGGCACCCCTTGGACCGTGGGCCAGGCCAAGCCTGGGCCGGAGCGCTCCGACCTCGAGCTGGGCCCTATCTCCACGAGCTGACTGCCTGTCTGGGGAGGCTCTCTGCCCAGACATCTGGCTGCTCCAATTTTTGCGATGCGCGGGCCCCGAAGGTCTGGACCTCTTCCCTAGGACCGGTGTTTCGCCCCGAGTCGTTTTCTGACGGTCCCAAGGCCCGGCGAAAGCACCCGGGGGTCGAAAACAACAAAAAATTGCCCGCTCTGATTTTCTGGAGCGTCGGATCTCTGGGTGCGCACCGCTGGGGGTCCCCAGCCGCCACCATCGCGCGAGCGCGGGACGCCACGGCGAAAATGAGTGGCCACAAGTGAACCCTACCTACCCACCCCCCCACCCCCCCCACGATCTCTAAGGCGGGGTGGGGGTTCACTCCGCTCGGGACCTCCCGAACGAAGTGAACCCCCACCGCCCCTTAGAAATCGAGGGGCCCAGACCCCCGACGTCATGATTTGTTTCATGACCCTTTGGACCCATTCCCCGGGACCGGCGTGTCATCCCGAGTCGTTTTGTTGACGGTCCCGAGGCAAGGGCCCCCATAGGCACAAACTTGCAAAAACAAAAACAAAAAAATCCCGTTGCATTTTTTTCACAACGCGAGGAGGTCCGGGGGGGGGGGTCGCGTTCACATGTGGCCACCCAGCCAACGCGCGCGCGTGCGGGGGCCGGCCCGCGGCGGCCCTTCCGATAGCGGCCTCTGCAGACGGCGCGGCAGGCGGGGCCGCCTCGAGCCCTGGGAGCGGCGCGGCGCGGCGGGAAGCGGCGCGGGCCTCCCCGGAGAGACGCCCTCTTCGCCCGAGGGGCCCTCGTCACCCGAAGCGCGCCCGGCGTGTCGATAAAACCGAGACGGATCCGCGTTCCATCGTCGTTGGCGGCCTCTCGGGGCCCTCACCGAAGACGAAGCCAAGACAAGGAGAACATCGGGCGGGGATCAGACCGGGCATCTCTGAGATCCGGCGACTCTGGAGAATGTCGCGGGCGCCGCGGCCTCCTCAGAGCGATCCTGAGCGCTCTGAGAGCGTCCTGGAACCTCTGGAACGGATTTACCCTCGTCCTGGCCCTGTCCGACCACCCGGCCCCGGGACAGTCCACAAAATGACTCGCGGGATGAATAGATCTGGTCTCATGGGGAAGTGGCCGACAGGTCGTGTGTCGAGAAAAACCGAGACGCCGGATGTCTGTGGGCTCTTCTCTTCGCCGGCCCACTGGCCCGCCGGCCGTTATCGGGTCCGCCCGCGCGCCTGCTCAGGTCCGCCTGCCCGCCCCCGCCAGGGCCGCCGGCCAAGCGAAACCAGGCGGAGCGAACGCCTGGCGAGGATGGCCTCAGCAAGCGAGGAGGGCCCCAGCGAAGCGGGCCCTGCCGACCTTCTTCACCACTTCCTGGGGGCCATCCTCACACTGGTCCGTTCTTTTTCCTGATGAATAACTCTCCCTGTCGCACCCCAAAGCCGGTCTAAAGGGCGGGCCGGGCATTGCGCCTGAGACGTTCTTACCATTTACGCTCCCGAATATCAGGATGTGCGACGTTTCGCGGATGGAGGGCGGGGCGTTTCAAAATGTGATTCGCGCCTCAGCACCGCGCAAGCCGTCCGCCTCAGCGCTGCGCACATGCGTACATGTGGCATTCGCCTTGCCGCCGCGCGCATTCGTTTCAAGAGCTTTCAACAGGCTCCAAATTTTTTACGGCTAACGTCCCGGAAATCGTGGTGCGGCACGATGTCGGACTGCCAGGACGCAACAGTTACTTGGATTCGTGGTGTAGAAGTCCCAGGAATGGTGTTCTGACTCGGATCATAATCGTCAACACGCGTCTGTAATGGTGATTCGCGGCGCTGACATCCCAAGACCAGCGTTCTGGCACGAGTCAGGTTCTTAAAACGGTCGTCTTCCGACGGGCACCCCCTCCAGGAAAGATGAATCCTTGTAGGGGCCCGAAAAGGGGGAACTTGGAGGGAATATTTATTGCGATGTCGTTGATGAGTCTTGGGGTCACACTGGTCACACTCCTCCTCGGATGCCTGGATGCACGGCTGAGTCCTTAGTCCACTCTAGAAGCAGAACCAAGGCACAAAGAGGCAGAGTGCCCTGAAGGGTTAAGGCGGCGCCTCTGGAGAAAAAGGAGGGCCGAGAGGAGGGATGACAACAGGGAAGAAGGATACTAGGCGCCACCGAAGCCCAAAGTCCAGCTCAAGACCTCCTCCACCTCCACCCCCTCCTCCTTCCCCTCCTCTTCCTCCTCCTCCTCCTCCTCCTCCTCCACCCCCTCCTCCTCCCCCTCCTCCGCCTCCTCCTCCCCCGCAAAAGGCCCCCAGAGGCGCCCGCAGAGTCCGCCGGCGCGGGCCTCCTGCTGCGCCTCGCGGCCGCGGCGCCTCGCGACCTCGAGCTCGGCGTTGGTGGCGCGGAGGCGGTGCAGCAGCTCCTAGCGCAGGTCGGGGCGGGAGCGCGCCCGCGAGAGGGGGCGGAGCGTGACGAAACCCAGCGGGCCGAAGCCTGCAGCACGGAAGCTTCCTCATGCTCTCGGCCTCTTGGGGCCCTCGCCGAGCCCAGGGCCGTCAGGAGACGACTCGAGATGCAAAATCGGCCCTGG
>CAUYUJ010015171.1:1162500-1257500 GCA_963575745.1 Prorocentrum cordatum
GGGGACGGCTGCCGGAACCTCCCCGTTGGCGGCCTGGAGTCTGGCGCGCGGCCCGGGGTTGCCTCGGGGGGACCACCAGGGACTTCTGGGGGTCGACGCCCGGGGCGGAGACAAAACCTGGCATTCCAATCCTCCTCCTCCTCCTCCTCCTCCTCCTCCTCCTCCGCCTCCTCCTCCTCCCTCCTCCTCCTCCTGGTCCTCCTCCTGCTCCTCCTCCTGCTCCTCTCCCTGCTCCTCCTCCCCCCCTCGCCGCACGTAACTACACCCCTCGCCCTGCTTCTCCGACCCCTCCCACCTGCTCACCCCTCCACTCCTTCATCCTAACCCTTCCCCTCCTTCCCCTCCCACCCTTCTCCCCCTTTCTCCCCCGCCCCCTCCCCTACGTGTCCGCCCAGTGCGAGGCAAGATGCGACAGCCTGCGCCACTGCGGGGGGCAGTCCGAGAGCCTGGTTTGAGAAATTGGATGTGCACCCAAAGAGGAATAAGCATATCGAAGGCACAGACGATAATACATACATACTCCTATCAGGCAACTTAGAGGGCCGTTTCACGATGCTTCAACCAGCCTGCCATTGACAAGAACGCCTACTTTACATTCAGTTCTGCTCGCTGACGCCTCGCTGCCCTCCCCCCCCAACGGACTAAGACATTCTGCTATGAGACATCCTGGGGCACACTCTCCGTGGAACTTTGAGGTCCCAAGGATCCCCAGACCTCGGGGACAGGACATCTCTGCGGGGCAGCGGCTGGCAGGCCGACTTCTGGCAGGCCGAGATTGCCTGCTGAGAGCGGAGCGAAGGGCGCAGCCAAACAGGCTCCACTGTGACCTCGCGGTGGCCAGCAACACAGGCAGCGAGCCCTGAAACGGCGGACGCATCGGGCGACCTCCTGGCAGGGAGGGAGGCGGTGTGGAGCGGCGGGGACGCCGCCCTCGGATGGCGACGAGGATGTCGGGCGACGAAGTTGGCCAGCCAGCATGCGTGTGAGCTCCTCCGCCTCGCTTTGGCATGCAACGGCCTGCACGTGGAGAGGGAAGAGGAAGTGGATGGTGAGTCGGGCCAGGCGAAAGGGGGGGATAGCAAAGGGGGGGTTCGAGAACCAGCTCCCGTAGCCGATTTTCCTGGCGCCTCCCGGCGCTGGGAGGCGCCCATGTATCGAGGGATGGGCCCGGCGGCGGGGCCGAAACCAGCTGCATGCAGCAGATTTCGTACCCCCCCTTTCCCTATCCCCCCCTTGCGTTCGGCCCGAGCGGATGGTGAGGCGCGGTCGACTCGCTCACTGAAATACGAGGCCGAGTACAGTAGCCGGGCCGGATCCTCCATCACTCGCCGCCGCGCACGCATCTCCCTCTCTCTGCGAGCTGCCACGACGGCAGCGCACGCCATTGTGTACTTGGGCTGGCATGCCTCACTTGGAACAAAAGCTCTGGCGGCTGGGTCGCTCCAATGCTTGGATTCGAGGCACCGTCTTCGATTCCTGCGGGGCGAAGCGGCTAAGGCGTAACGGTCACAGTGCATTAGCGCCCTGACTGGCAGGTCACAGTGATTCTGCTCATCATCACGCACGCGTGCTGTATGCTGTATGCGCCATGCACATGCACACAGAGATCATATATGTTGTGACGTGTGATGTGAGTGCGCCTAAAGAGAGGAAGGGCCGCTACGATCCTGAGTTTCTGCTGCTGCAGCGGACGCCTCCCCTGCTTGGATCGCCGCTTGCTGGGTGTCGGCCTTCCGGAGCGGGCCGACTTTTGCGGTGGTGGCAACGGGGACCTGTCATCGCCACCATCATCGAGATATCCCTGCAGGTGCTCATGCTGGGTCCGTATGGCACTACAATCAGTCCCAATTCCACAGATCCATATTGATAAGATACTCTGGGATCGCGGTGTCCCCAACCCTCAGGTTGTAGCTCGACCCGCAAGGCAAGCCCAGAATGCAACAAAACCGCCTGCCAAGTCTCCTCCTGATGCCCAGAGGCTTGATGACTGCTTCCAGGACGCAGAGACAGCCCAACAAGACCTGTCAACAGTGTGTGTTCGTCCTCCCGCCGTACTGCCCAGACCTCCGACGTAGGATATTCAAATATACGTATATATCTTCGTCACGAGTCCTTGGAACTCTCGACCCCTCCCCTGGCGCCGGCGTCTCGTCCCGACCTGCTGTTTGATAGCCGAGGGGAGCTGAACGAGCCTTCAGAGGCCGAAATCGATGGCAAAACGTCTGCGGTAAACACGCATACATTAGATATATATGTATATATATGTATATATATGTATATATATATGGGGTATGGGGCTCTGCAGGCCCTGAAGCTGTATGCTCGCGGCGGCCCCGACTTGGAGCGCTCGCGCGTGATACTGAATTAATGTTTGCCTCGCGCGATCCCCACCCCAGAACGCTAGGCGGGATCCCTCATCGGCACACTTTGGGCCTGGCGGTCGCGGCATGCAGTCGTCATTCGTCGAAGACACGAAGCAGGATCCCCAGGGAGCACCGGCACACTTTGGGCCTGGCGGCCACGCCATGCAGGGCATGCGGGACGGATCGGAAGCTTTTTCACTTGCGTCTAACAAGCTCAACACGTCGGGTGGTTGAACACGGCTCCTCAGCTCGAGTAGCAGCATGACAGTCACAGGCACAGGCGGATGCAGCTCGTAGTCACGTCACCTGGTATCCGTGCTGGCATTGTAACACGGATGCTCCGAGAACGGGGGGCTCTCAAGTGGCGGTCTGGGGTCCGCCGCGTAGCACGATTGATTTCCGAAGTGGGCGGCGCAGCGCTGATGGGAGATAGGAGCGGAGAGAGACAGGGAGAAAAAGAGAGAAAGAGAGAGAGAGAGAGAGAGCGAGAGCGAGAGAGCGAGGGACGGGGGGAGGGAGGGAGGGAGGGAGGGAGGAACGGCGAAAGGGGCAGCGACCGACAACGCTGGCCAACAGTCTGGAAGGACGCCCCCCCATGCCGCTGTGGTGTCGCCGTTTTTTGTTCATATTTTTGGGTTGGCAAGATCGGCTGCCATATTGCCCTCTTGACAAGCGTTTATGCGCCCCCCCAAGCCCCTGGGCCCCTCGAAACAACATCGCGGCTTCTGGAGGTGCCTCGATGCATCCTCGGCACGTCCAACCGTCTAGAAGGATGCCCCCCATGCCGTAGTGGTGGCTGTTTCGAAGGTTTAGGAGAGGGGGGAAAAAACCCAACAAAGACAACAACTGTCAATTGCCAAACCCCCATACTTACAATTTGTTGTGCGTGGTATTTGCCCCCCCCCCCCCCCCCCCCGCAACCCCCACGCACACACACACACACACACCACACATACACACACCACACACCACACACATACACACACACACACACACACACACACGCACACGCACACGCACACGCGCGCACGCACGCACGCACGCGCGCGCGCACGCACGCACGCACGGACGCACGCACAAACACACGCACACACAACAGACACGTCGTGGAAGAAACCCCAGGGCATCTCGAGACAACCTCACGGCTTCTGGTGGTGTCCCCATGCGTCCTCGGCCATGCCCCAGAGTCCCTGGGCCAAGCCCCCGAGCCCCTGGGGGAGGCGCCGAAGCTGATTGGGCAGACCCCCTTCTGTTGGAAGTGACCCAAAGCATCGCATGGTGGATTCAAACTTGCGGCGCTTTCTCACACTTCTGTCCAAGGCCTCGCTGTCACAGGTGGATGCGTGGGTGTCTTTGGGGCAAGAAGCCCGTGGGGGCACCCTGGTAAGATGCCATGAACCCTGTGGGGATGCACCAAAACTGATGGAATTGGTCACATGAGCCGTGGGAGAGGCTTTACCTGGCACTGGTTGGTCATCATTGGCATTGCTTGGTGATGTGTGGTGGCGCTTTGCGTCGATTGGCATTGGTCGGTTATGTTTGGCATTGCTTGGCTGCGCGTGGCATTGATTGGTCGTGTTTGGCCCTGATTGGTAGTGGTTGGTCGTGCTTGGCATTTCTCGCCATTGCGCGGTCGTGCTTGACATGGCTTTGCATCTGACATTGTTTGGACATGCTTTGCATTGATTGGTCGTGTGTGGCATTGAGCGGTCGTGCTTGGCATTGCTTGATCGCGCTTGGCATTGAATGGTCATATTGCCCTCTTGACAAGCGTTTATGCGCCCCCCCAAGCCCCTGGGCCCCTCGAAACAACATCGCGGCTTCTGGAGGTGCCTCGATGCATCCTCGGCACGTCCAACCGTCTAGAAGGATGCCCCCCATGCCGTAGTGGTGGCTGTTTCGAAGGTTTAGGAGAGGGGGAAAAAACCCAACAAAGACAACAACTGTCAATTGCCAAACCCCCATACTTACAATTTGTTGTGCGTGGTATTTGCCCCCCCCCCCCCCCCGCAACCCCCACGCACACACACACACACACCACACATACACACACCACACACCACACACATACACACACACACACACACGCACACGCACACGCACACGCGCGCACGCACGCACGCACGCGCGCGCGCACGCACGCACGCACGGACGCACGCACAAACACACGCACACACAACAGACACGTCGTGGAAGAAACCCCAAGGCATCTCGAGACAACCTCACGGCTTCTGGTGGTGTCCCCATGCGTCCTCGGCCATGCCCCAGAGTCCCTGGGCCAAGCCCCCGAGCCCCTGGGGGAGGCGCCGAAGCTGATTGGGCAGACCCCCTTCTGTTGGAAGTGACCCAAAGCATCGCATGGTGGATTCAAACTTGCGGCGCTTTCTCACACTTCTGTCCAAGGCCTCGCTGTCACAGGTGGATGCGTGGGTGTCTTTGGGGCAAGAAGCCCGTGGGGGCACCCTGGTAAGATGCCATGAACCCTGTGGGGATGCACCAAAACTGATGGAATTGGTCACATGAGCCGTGGGAGAGGCTTTACCTGGCACTGGTTGGTCATCATTGGCATTGTTTGGTGATGTGTGGTGGCGCTTTGCGTCGATTGGCATTGGTCGGTTATGTTTGGCATTGCTTGGCTGCGCGTGGCATTGATTGGTCGTGTTTGGCCCTGATTGGTAGTGGTTGGTCGTGCTTGGCATTTCTCGCCATTGCGCGGTCGTGCTTGACATGGCTTTGCATCTGACATTGTTTGGACATGCTTTGCATTGATTGGTCGTGTGTGGCATTGAGCGGTCGTGCTTGGCATTGCTTGATCGCGCTTGGCATTGAATGGTCATGCTTGGAGCTGCTTGGTCTTGCGCGGCATTGGGCGGTCGTGCTTGGCATTGCCTGGAATGGGTTGGATGCTTGACAAAGGTTGGTCGTGCTTGACATGCAGACGCCGTCATTGGCATTGATTTGAACTGGTTGGTCGTGCTGGCGAGGGAGCGGTTGTGATTGGCATCGATTGGTCGTGCTTGGCATTGCTTGGCATTGGTGTTTCGTGCTTGGCAGTGCTCGGCATTGCGTTGTCGTGCATGGCATTGGCATGGCATTGATTGGTCGTGTGCGGCATTGGCCGGTCGTGGTTGACATTGCCTGGCATTGCCTGGTCATGCTTGGCATTGGTTGGTCGTGTTTGGCATTCACTGGGTGTGCTTGGCATTGCTGGGTCCTGCGCGGCGTTGGATGGTCGTGCTTGGCAGTGCCTGGCATTGGCCGGCCATGCTTGCCATTGATTGGTCGTCATTGGCATTGATTGGCACTGGTTAGTCGTGCTGGCGGGAGAGGGGAATGTTGTGGTGTCCTCTTGTTTCGTAATTTGCGAATCCTCATTATCATCATCATCATCATCATCATCATCATCATCATCATCATCATCATCATCATCATCATCATCATCATCATAATCGTCGTCATCATCATCAGCATCTACATCATAAGCAATATCATGAAAGGGAAGCCATGAAACACCATGTGTTTTCACATCAAAAGATAGGAACAAACTAAGAAGACCTGTGACTGTAGGTACTTTTGTGGTGCAGACGTTCCACACTTTAAATCTTTGCGTAGCGCGTAGCAGCCTTTACAAAATAATCCCTTGTGCGGCGACCTTACACAAGGAGTTCAAGTGAGGGGGGTCTGCAGTGGCCTTCACAATGAAGGGCCTTTTCTAGCAGCCTTTGCAAAAGGGAGTTCTTTTTGTGGCGGCCTTGCACAAGGGTTTCCGTTGTGAGGGGGATCTGCAGTGGCGGCACCTTGAGGCCAATAACTCTATAGAGAGACGCAAACAAAAACAAGGGAAAACTTGTGCGTCAGGCCGACAAACACGAAACAACCAGGAAGGCCCGTGACTGTTGGTACTCGTAAGGCGCAGACGTTCCACAATTCAAATCCTCTTGCCGCAACCAGCGCTTCAAACAAATCCCTTGTGGGGCGACCTCACGCAAGGATTTCAAGTGTTGGGGGCCTGCAGTGGCCTCCACACTTAAAATCCGTTTGCAACAGCGTTTCTAAATGAATTCCTTTTGTGGCGGCTTTTCAATAAAGAGTTTCCACTGCGGGGGGGGTCTGAAGTGGCGGCCCCTTGAGCCCAGGAGAGCTAAAGAGGAAAACCAGCAAATCATGATGAAGGCCGTGCTTTCACATGGGAAGATAGGAACAAGCTAGGCATACCTGTGACGGTATGATCTTTTATGGTGCAAGCGTTCCACCAGTAAAAATCGTTTGTAGCAGCCTTTGCAAAAAGGGTTCCTTTTGGCGGCGACCTTACACAAGGATTTCAAGTGTGGTGGACCTGCAGTGGCCTCCACACTTAGAACCCTTGTGTAGCAGCCTTTTCAAACGAATTTCTGTTTCGGCGGTCTTACACAATGGTCTTAATGGTGGGGGGATCTGCACAAAAGGGAATCCGTTTGCAAACGCTGCTACAACATATCTTACTTGTGAAGCGCCTGCACCATAAAAGTGACGGCAGTGACAGGTCATCCTAGCTTTTTCATATTTGTTCGTGTGGAAACACACGCTTTTTCATGGTGTTCCTGTTTTGCTTTTCCGGGCGCAAGGTGCCGCCACTGCAGATCCCCTCACAATGGAAACCCTTTTTGTAAGGCCGCCACAGAAGGAATTCCTCTGTAAAGGCTGTTGCAAAAGGATTCTAAGTGTGGAGGCCGGTGCTGGTCCCCCACACCTGAAATCCTTGCATAAGGCCGCTGCACACGGAATCCTTTTGAAAAAAAGGCGGCTACAAAAGGATTCCACTTGTGGAACGCCTGGGGCATAAAAAAAAACCAGCGGTCACAGGCCTTCTTAGGTTTTCCACTTTCCCATGTGAAAACATAAGTGGTTCCATGTGTTTCCTGGTTTCCCTGTTTGCCTCGTTAACTCTCTTGGGTTCAAAAGGCCGCCACTGCAGATCCCCCCACAACGGAAACCCTTTTTGTAAGGCCGCCACACAAGGAAGTATTTGCCAAGGCTGTTGCAAAAGGATTTGAAGTGTGGAGGCCACAACAGGCTCTTTATACTTGAAATTATTGTGTAAGGTCGCCCCATAGGGGATATTTCTGTTGCAAAGGCTGCGACAAAAGGATTTGAATTGCGGAACGTCTGCACCATACGGGTACCGACAATACCAGGTCTTCCTAGTTGCTTCATACTTGTCCTTGTGAAAACACAGGCTGTTTCCTGGTAGTCTTGTTTTCCTTTTTTTCCCAACCAACCTGTGTTGTTGGGTCCTCGTTTTGAAGAGACGGTGGCCCGTCCTGTGTTTGTTGGGTCCTCTCCTCCTCCTCTCCTCCTCCTCCCCCTCCTCCTCCGCACACCCACTTCGGCACACCCCTCAAACGTTTCGTGGCCCCATAGGGTGCTCCACCGAAGGTCCCAACGGGTGTGCTCGCATGCGTCCCGCACGCCCATTTCGGCACACCCCTCACACGTTTCGTGGCCCCATGGGGAGCTCCACCGAAGGTCCCAATGGGTGTGCCCGCAAGCGTCCCGCACACCAATTTCGGCACACCCCTCACACGTTGCGTGGCCCCATAGGGAGCTCCGCCGAAGGTCCCAACGGGTGTGCCCGCATGCGTCCCGCACACCCATTTCATCACAACCTTCACATACTTCGTGGCCCCATAGGGAGCCCCACCGAAGGTCCCAGTGGGTGTGCCCGCATGCGTCCCGCACACTCATTTCGGCACACCCTTCACACGTTTGGTGGCCCCATAGGAAGCTCCACCGAAGGTCCCAGTGGGTGTGCCCGCATGCGTCCCGCACACCCATTTGGCACACCCCTCACACGTTTCGTGGCCCCCTCCCCGTTGCGTCGTGGGTTTCCCCATAGGAAGCTCCACCGAAGGTCCCAGTGGGTGTGCCCGCATGCGTCCCGCACGCCCATTTCGGCACACCCCTCACACGCTTCGTGGCCCCATAGGGGGCCCCACCGAAGGTCCCAGCGGGTGTGCCCGCATGCGTCCCGCACACCCATTTAGCCACACCCTTCACACGTTTCGTGGCCCCATAAGGGTGCTCCACCGAAGGTCCCAGTGGGTGTGCCCGCATGCGTCCCGCACACCCATTTCGGCACACCCCTCACACGCTTCGTGGCCCCATACGGAGCTCCACCGAAAGTCCGAGTGGGTGTGCCCGCATGCGTCCCGCACGCCCATTTAGGCACACCCCTCACACGCTTCGTGGCCCCATGGGGAGCTCCACCGAAGGACCCCGTGGCGCAGTCCGCACGCGTCTCCCCCACCCAGTACACCTCCGTCGGAAGCCGTCGGAGTTCCGCGCCTCCCTCGCCCGTCGTCGCTCTGCCCAGCGGCATGAGCCTTGCCCGCTATCAGCCAGCCAGCTAGCTCCCTTTGCTTCGCGCAGCGGACGACCCGCGCGCGTCGCTGGGACCCCTCCGGGGCGACCTGCGCGCGTCGCTGGGACTCCGCGCTGCGCTGCGCCCGCAACTTTGGACTTTTGAGTGCGCGGGCAAAGAGGGAGTAAAATAAGGGGAGGAAGCGGGCGCGATCCTCGCGGTGGCGTCGCGGCGCGCGGGCGATGCCGTCGGGAAGTCCCGGGGAAGCTCCTTGCGGCGGCCACGCCCAGCGTCACGAGTACTCAGAGGCAGTCATTCACAAACTATTAGCATTCATATACAATTGCACCATGCATCGGCATACTCGCATTCATGCGCTCGCGCTCAGATTCGCCCGCGCTCAGTCTCCCTACGTACTCAGATTAATCGTTTGCCATTCATGTCGGCACACCACTAGCACGGTTCGTTGCCCCATAGGGATCACCACCGACAAAGGGAATCACAATTGCGGTACTCACACCTGCATATGGTTGGGTCCTTCGTCTGGCTAATTTTTGCATGCGTTCCTATCTAAGTTTCCTGGGCTCAAGGGGCCGCCACTGCAGATCCCCCCACACTGGAAACCCTTTTGTAAGACCGCCACCAAAAGAAATCGTTTGTAAAGGTTGCTGCAAAAGGATTCTAAGAGTGGATGCAACTGAAGGCCTCCCACACTTGAAAGCCTTGTGTAAGGCGGCCCCAAAAGGAACCCTTTTGTTGTAAAGGTTGCTACAAAAGGATTCGACTTGTGGAATGTCTGCTCCATAGGAGTACTGACAGTCACAGGCCTTCCTAATTGTTTCTTTTCCGTCTCTGTGAAAACACATGCTTTTTGATGTGTTTCCTGTTGTTTCTTGTTTTCCTCTCTAGCTCTCCAGGGCGCAATGTGCCGCCACTGCAGATCCCCCCCCCGCAATGGAAGCCCTTTTTTTTGTAAGGCCACCACGAAATGAGTCATTCCCAAATCAGAGCTTGCCTCTGTAGGGGTCCAAGCGGATTCATATGGTTAGGTTAGGTTTGCCGCCGAATTTAACCGCACGCCCGGGTGCCCGGGTGCCTGGGTGCCTGGGGGTGCCCGGGGGTGCCCGGGTGCCCGGGTGCCCGGGCGTGCCCGGGGGTGCCTTAAAGCACTATAGCCCTATAGCCCACTAGCCCAATAGCCCACATACCCCATATAGCCCTGTAGCCATATATCCCTCTAGCCCAATAGCCCTACAACCCTAGAAAGATTATGATTGGGTTATTTTTCTGTGGTATCATGTCTATAAAGGCTGCTACAAAAGGATTTGGTAGGATGGGGATGGTAATGGTGGTGGTGATGCTTAAACGAATATTGTTACAACGCAATACCCAAGCTCAGGTGATTACCAGTCGATTGCGACTCTTGCCAAATCATATGACAAAGAGTGGGCCACTGATCCAGATGATCTGTTCGTTGTTTGCGAGAAGGGAGGGCCCCACAGCGTTCCTTTCTCGCTGGCGAGGGGGTGGTTGTGATTAGCATTGATTGGTCGTGCTTGGCAGTGCTTGGCATTGGGTTGTCGTGCTCGGCAGTGCTCGGCATTGCGTGGTCGTGTTTAACGGCGCGTTGCATGTGACAATGCTTCGTCGCGCTTGGGATTGAATGGTCGTGCACGGCATTGATTGGTCGTGTGCGGCATTGGGCGGTCGTGGTTGACATTGCCTGGCATTGGTTGGCCATGCTTGGCATTGGTTGGCCGTGCTTGGGATTGAATGAGTGTGCTTGGCATTGCTGGGTCTTGCGCGGCATTGAGCGGTCGTGCTTGGCATCGCCTGGCATTGGTTGGCCATGTTAATCGCGCTTGACATTTAGAGGTCGTCCTTGGCAATGATTGGCAACTGTTGGTCGTGCTTGACATTCAG
Source organism: Prorocentrum cordatum (assembly GCA_963575745.1). Taxonomy (NCBI): domain Eukaryota; class Dinophyceae; order Prorocentrales; family Prorocentraceae; genus Prorocentrum; species Prorocentrum cordatum. The sequence goes on from CAUYUJ010015171.1 coordinate 1,173,127, forward strand.
AGGTCGACGTTGGCATTGATGTGCGCTGGTTGGTCGTGCTGGCGAGGGGGCGGTTGTGATTGGAATTGATTGGTCATGATTTGTTGTGGTTGGCCTTGGTTTGTCGTGCTTGGCATTGCTCGACATTGCGTTGTCGTGCTTAACGGTGCGTTGCATTTGACAATGCTTGGTCGCGCTTGGCATTGAAAGGTCGCGCTTGGCATTGGCTAGTCTTGTGTCGCAGTGGGCGGTCGTTGTTGGCATTGCCTGGCGTTGACTGGTCATGCTTGGCATTGTTTGGTCGTGCTTGGCATTGGATGAGTGTGCTTGGCATTGCTTGGTCCTGCGCGGCATTGAGCGGTCGTGCTTGGCATTGCCTGGCATTGGTTGGTCATGCTTTATGTTGCGTGGTCGTGATTGACATTCAGGGGTAGCCCTTGGCATGGACTGGCATTGGTTGGTCGTGCTTGCCAGGGAGCGACCGTGCTTGGCAATGGTTGATCGTGCTTTACCTTGCTTGTAATCGAGTGGACGTGCTTGCCATTGCTTGGCTTTGGTTTGCGTGTTTAGCGTTGGTCGGTCATGCTTGGCATCGCTTGGTATTGTTTGTATCGTATGTGCAGTGCTTCCGAAGGAGCGGTCATGCTTGGCATTGGTTGGTAGTGCTTGGCAGTAAATGCTGTGACTGGAATTTTGTGGTTGTGTCTGGCATTGGTTGATCGTGCATGGCATTGCTTACCACTGAACGGTCGTGCTAAGCATTGCTGGGCATTGGATGGTCGTGTCTTTCCTGCCAGTGGGGCAGCATGTTCTTTGGGGTGAGTTGGTGTTGCGGTAGCCTGGAGTCTGTGTGAGCGCGCGTGTGCTTTGCACTGGAAAGGGGAGTCGCGATGGAAGACCAGTGTGTAGGACTTGGCAGCGGTGGAAAACCAGCAAGCATCGATCACCATGGCCTGGCAGCGGTAAACGATCAGCGGCTAGCAGTGCGCAGTAACAAACCAGCAGTTAGCAGAAGTAGTTGATCAGCGCGCAGGCAGTGGGGCTTTTCTTGCTGTTCACTGATTGCCCATCGATTGCTTACTGATTACACAGTGGTACCACATGCAACTCATGGAAGGTCACTGGTGCCCGCGGCTTGCCCGCTGATGGATCACTGATTACCCACTGATTGCTCTCTGATTCCTCATTGAAGATCACTGAGACTCACCGCTGCCCACTGCTCACCACTGCGCATTGCTGCTTGCCCACTGCTTGCCATCTGCCTGCCCGCTGTTTATCGCTGCATGTTGGTGTTGCTGGGGCGCGCGCGTATCGTGGAGGAGGGCACCCTCGCTGATCATTTAAATTTAGACGGGGGCATGTATTTCTGCGAAGGACGTTTTTTGATAGCATGGGGCATGGTCAGCGAGCAGCACAATGCAACAGCGACCAGCCGTGCGAACCGCAGGGCGGCAATGGACAGGAATGCACAGCAGCAGCAGTGAGCCTGTGGCACACAATCAGCCAGCACGCAATAGTCAAGCAGTGTGCCGCGGTGAGCGGCTCTGAGCATCAGTAGCAACAGTGCTCAGCAGCTGGTCATGTGACAAGGGGCGCCGGCACGAGCACCGACCCGAAAAAGGTACGACGATGTCTCTAAGCCTGCCTGGCACGAGCCCCGCAGGGCTCTGTGCGCAGATAGGCTGAGAGCACAAGCCCCGACAGATTCTGATCACGACGGCGACGACAACGACGGCGACGACGATGACTCTAAGCTTGCCTGGCACGAGCGCCGAAGGGATTTGCGCAAAGAGAAGTTGAGAGTAGAAGCCCAGACATTTCTGATCACGACAACTACGACGACGACGACTCTAAGCTTGCCTGCCACGCGCATTAAAGGAGTCCGCGCACAGAGGAGCTAAGATCACGAGCGCCAAGAGGTGGAGGGGGAGGAGGAGGAGGAGGAGGAGAAGGAGGAGGAGGAGGAGGAGGAGGAGGAAAAGGAGGAGCAGGAGGAGGCCGGACGGAACGCCACCCCCAGAACGCCACTTGAGAATCCACCACCCTGGAGAATCCACCACCGTGCCGGCACGTTGGGGCGTGTTTACGACACTCCTGTGCTGTCTGGCTCGCGCAGTTGAAAGTGACACCAACCAACATGAAACAAACACGCGGGCACCAGACTCGAGCTCGTGGGGCTCACACTACTAGAAGGGGCTCGATGTATACACCACGTCGTTTGGTCGTCCACGGTGCCCGACGTGTGGGATGCTGGCGCGTCCAGACACCAATTTCCTTCGCCAAATTCCTTGGCTCCCTGTCCAGCATGGCGACGTGGTGTACACATCGAGCCCATCCGACAGACCGCGTCATGATCTTTCTCACAACGTGGACCGCCGTAAGTCTTGAGCCATTCCGCGGGTGCGGTTTCTCACCCCCTGACTCATTTTGTTGATGGTCCCGGGGCCCGTCGAGGGCCGCTGAAGACCGATAATGGCCTAACAAGGTCCGTCGTTTTTTCACGAACGACTCCACGGGGTCTCCGAAAGACCAACCAGCTTCGTGAACGAAGGAGCCTTTGGAGGTCCGCGCGGGAACTCCTTGGACAGACCAGCGCAATGGGCTCCAGAGCTTTGAACCCCCTCTTTCCACCGAGAACGTGCACAACAGAGATACTATACAAATCGGTGCAGATGCGCCTGCGCTGATCGACACGAAGGAGGCCCGACTCCGGAGGGTCACGATGTGTGTCTTCGCTCCGCGATCTGGTGGCCACGCCCTGCCCGGGCAGGCCCTGGCTCGCACGGAGCCCGCGCCACGGGCCGTGCTTCTTCTGCAGGGGCTCAGGGCCGGCCGGGCGCGGGCGCCCCCGGAGGCCCAGGCACAGACAGATTCGCCACCCCGATCTTCCTTCGGGGAGGCGGGGGCCTGCGAGAGAGGATGGGACCCCTGTCCAGCCGTGCTCGCGGATGCCAGCCAGGATTAGGTCGGGCATGCCATGTCCCCCATGCAGGCGGATTTTGGACGAAACATTACCAATAGTCCAAGAACAAACAAGCAAAACATATCCCAAAATACTCAAGAAATCGTCCCCATACTATTTTTGGACAAGTTTTGAGTTTTCCCCCTGTAGAGGGACGTGCCCGACTTAGTGCTAGGACACCATCGTAGTCACAGGCCTCTGGACGAGCGCCCCGGCGCGCCGAGGAGGCGGCTCCCTCCGCCGGCTCAGGGGAGGCGCGAGCTGGCGCACGCAGAGCAGCGGCAGCCATGACCAGTGAGTGCACCCGTGCGAGGTGGGGACGCATCGATACCCACCAACTGGACACCGACGTCCTGGGAGCCCGTGGGCCTGCGATATGGCTGTGCCTAGGGACCCCTGGCGCCCAGCCCCGCGGGGCCCAGGAATATCGCATTCCCAAGCGACTGATGTGGACAAGCCCCAGCCTCAGGACATGTGCCGAAGAGGAAGGGTCAAGTCGGGCATGACCCCCTACAGGCGGATTTGGGAGGAAGAATTTCAAAAACACCCCCAATCTAGTAATACTCATCCTCGATACACTAGGCGGCCGGGGTCGGGATAGCGGAGTGCCCGGAAAGGCTATACAAAACTCAAGGTGACCCGTCAGATTGGCAACATATTTTCATCAGACGGGTGGAGCCTTCAGGCACGTTCAAGCACGAGAGCATTCACAGGTAAATCAAATCGTGAATTATACCAAAGGGTAGACAACGCGCAGAAGTCTATCGCAACGCTCGTGAGCCAACAGTTTCCCGATGCGATACGAAGAAGCAATTAGCCTGACGAAAGACCCAACCATACGTAGTTGTGAGTACCGCAATTGTGGATATATTCCTCGGTGGCGCTCCCTATGGGGCCACGAACCGCATGAAGGGCGTGCCGAAATGTGTGGCGGGGGCACACAACGCGAAGGAAACTTATATTTCTGATTACGAGAGACTGAACGCGGATGAGTCTGAGCGCGAGTGCGTCTGTTTGTGAATGGGATTGCGTGCGAGCGAGTCTATGTTCATGAATGGGAGCATGACCAAGCTCGGTGAAGCTCCCTTAGGACTGACCAAGCTCAATGAGTGGGAGCATGACCAAGCTCAGTGACTGCGCCACGGGGACCTTAGGTGGAGCTCCCTATGGGGCCATGAAACGTGTGAGGGGTGTGCCGAAATGGGGCGGCGCCGCCTATGGGGCCACGAAACGTGTGGGGGGTGTGCCAGAATGAGGGGTGGAACCGCATGCGAGCGCAGCCACTGGGGCCTTCGGTGGAGCTCCCTATGGGGCCACGAAACGTGTGAGAGGTGTGCCAGAATGAGGGGTGGAACCGCATGCGAGCGCAGCCACTGGGGCCTTCGGTGGAGCTCCCTATGGGGCCACGAACGTGTGAGGGGTGTGCCAGAATTGGGGGTGGAACCGCATGCGAGCGCAGCCACTGGGGCCTTCGGTGGAGCTCCCTATGGAGCCACGAAACGTGTGAGGGGTGTGCCGAAATGGGGGGTGGAACCGCATGCGAGCGCGGACGCTGGGGCCTTCGGTGGAGCTCCCTGTGGGGCCACGAAACGTGTGGGGGGTGTGCCGAAAAGAAGGGTGGAACCGCATGCGAGCGCAAAAGCTGAGGCCTTCGGTGGAGCTCTCTTTGGGGCCACGAAACGAGTGAGGGGTGTGCCGAAATGGGGGGCGGAACCGCATGCGAGCGCAGCCACAGGGGCCTTCGGTGGAGCTCCCTATGGGGCCACGAAGCGTGTGAGGGGTGTGCGAGAATGGGGGGTGGAACCGCATGCGAACGCAGCCACTGGGGCGTTCGGTGGAGCTCCCCATGGAGCCACGAAGCGTGTCAGGGGTGTGCCAAAATGAGGGGTGGAACCGCATGCGAGCGCAGCCACTGGGGCCTTCGGTGGAGCTCCCTATGGACCACGAAACGTATGAGGGGTGTGCCGAAATGGGTGGTGGAACCGCATGCGAGCGCAGCCACTGGGGCGTTCGGTGGAGCTCCCTGTGGGGCCACGGAACGTGTGAGGGGTGTGCCGAAAAAAAGGGTGGAACCGCATGCGAGCGCGGATGCTGGGGCCTTCGGTGGAGCTCTCTATGGGGCCACGAAACGTGTGAGGGGTGTGCCGCAGCCACTGGGGCCTTCGGTGGAGCTCTCTTTGGGGCCACGAAACGAGTGAGGGGTGTGCGAGAATGGGGGGTGGAACCGCATGCGCGCGCAGACGCTGGGGCCTTCGGTGGAGCTCCCTATGGAGCCACGAAACGTGTGAAGGGTGTGCCGAAATGGGGGGCGGAACCGCATGCGAGCGCAGCCACTGGGGCGTTCGGTGGAGCTCCTTGTGGTGCCACGAAACGTGTGGGGGGTGTGCCGAAAAGAGGGGTGGAACCGCATGCGAACGCAGCCACTGGGGCGTTCGGTGGAGCTCCCCATGGGGCCACGAAACGTGTGAGGGGTGTGCCGAAATGGGGGGGGGAACCGCATGCGAGCGCAGCCACTGGGGCCTTCGGTGGAGCTCCCTATGGGGCCACGGAACGAGTGAAGGGTGTGCGAGAATGGGGGGTGGAACCGCATGCGAGCGCAGACGCTGGGGCATTCGGTGGAGCTCCCTATGGGGCCACGAAGCGAGTGAGGGGTGTGCCGAAAGGGGGGGTGGAACCGCATGCGAGCGCAGCCACTGGGGCGTTCGGTGGAGCTCCCTGTGGGGCCACGAAACGTGTGAAGGGTGTGCCGAAAAGGGGGGTGGAACCGCATGCGAGCGCAGCCACCGGGGCCTTCGGTGGAGCTCCTTTTGGGGCCACGAAACGTGTGAGGGGTGTGCCGAAATGGATGCAGGGGACGCATGCTGGTGATGATGATGATGATGCTGATGATGATGGTATTGGCGATGGTGATGATGCGGAGGATAATGCTGATTATGATGATGATGGTTATGATGATGATGCTGGTGATGATGATGAGGTGGAGGATGACAATGATGATGATGGTGGCGATAATGGCAAAGATGATGGCGATGATGGTGATGATGACGTTGATGACGATGATGACGACGACGATGATGACGATGACGATGACGACGATGATGGTGATGATGATGACGATGATGATGATGACGGGAGGAGGGAGGAGGGGGGAGGAGGAGGAGAGGAGAGGAGGACGCGGGGCACCGTCTCTTCAAAACGAGGACCCAACACCACAGGATGGTTGGGAAAAAATCCAAGAGGGAGGTGGGAGGGGCCAGGATGACTGCAGAGAGCCAACGAGCCCGGCCTCCCGTTCCCCGAGAAAAACCGTCAATGACTGAAATCCTCGATACACTAGGCGGCCGGGGTAGGGATAGCGGAGTGCTCGGAAAGGCTATACAAAACTCAAAGTGGCTGGTCAGACTGGCAACATATTTTCATCAGCCGGGTCAAGCCTTCAGGCACGTTCAAGCACGAGAGCATTCACAAGTAAATCAAATCGTGAATTATACCAAAGGGTAGGCAACATGCAGAATTCGGTCGCAACGCTCGTGAGCCAACAGCTCCCCGCAACCACCGCGATCCCCTGGGGCCTGCGGGAGGGTGGGTGGGTAACTCTCATTCACGATCTCAAGAAATCTTCTTTTTGTCTTTGAGGGCAGAGAAGAGCAACTGAAGGGGGCCTCGACACCAGCCAGGCAGGCTCGTCGACGGTCGACGGACTCCTGCACGCGCGCCTGGCCGAGGATGGCCAGCTGCTTCAAGATGCGGCCCTTCTTCTCGTATCGTCGGCAAGAAGCGATGACGTTCCATCGACCTCGCTTCTGGATCGTGACCGTGTCGATTCTATTCAAGGCGTCGACTGAGGCCCCCCCGTGTCGGAGGCTGTGTGGGCATAGCTTGAGGTCGCCGAAGTTCAAAGCCTGACAGGCCCGCCTGAAGATCAGCTCGTATTTCTGGGCGGTGAGGTCTGGGAAGAGATATTCCCCGGGCTTGGTGGTCCGCAGGATCTGCACAAAGATCGCACGCAGGACGGGCCTCCGCTCTGGTGCCGTCTCTCCAACGAGGACGGTGTCGTCGCTGGCTCCTGCCTTCGTCGGCTTCCCGAGCTCCCTCGTCGCAACGATCAGCGAGTAGTAGCTTCGAAGGCCCGAGCGAGCTTAAGGAGGGACGGCCTGATCTCGACCCGAGGAGACGGCCTCCGATATCCCCAGGTAGGTCTCGAACATGAGGAGGGCGAGGCCCGCCGCTTGGATCGACTCGATCGAGGCGTGCCGGGCCATGAAGCCGGCCAGGAAGATGGCGCTCTCCCACGGGGCGCCATCCCGCGACGCGCTGCACGAACTCTTGCGGTTGCCTTGCAGGGCCTTCCGAGTGAGCGGGAACTCCGACGTCTTCGACCACGTGAGGTTCTGCTCGTACATGAGCCCGTGCACCGTGTTGTTCGGGCGACAGATCGTTTCCCCGTCGAAGTACAGCTTGTGCAGGTACTGCTCCATGTCCACGTCCAGCTCCTGTTACGTGGTGGTGGGCATCATGGCGCTCTTGCAAAACAGGTAGAACAGCTTCGCCGTCTGTGTACACCCGCAGAGTCTTGCCGAAGATCGAGCGGCTCTTCAAGTACCCCTCTTGCCGAGAACCTCCTGCCCTGACGGCCCGCGCTCGGGCTCGGTCCGAGCGCAAGGCGTCCCCCTTCGGCGCGCCCGAGCCTCGGTCTGTCGAGCCAGGCGTTGGAGGGCCCGCGGTGGTCAGCAGCTTGGCGGGCGTCTGCGAGGGCGAGAGTCGCGATGGCTCGCCGCCTCCTCTCGCCACTGGACCCGCACATGGCGCGTCCTGTCGCGCGCTCCCATCCAGTAGCAAACCGCCGTGGACACGTCGGCGTGGCGATCGGCTGCGGGGTGGCCCCGACCTCGCCCGCCAGCTCATCGGCCCAAGGTTGACAGACGCTGGCCCCCCCGCTCGAAGAAACGCCCCGGGCGAAGCAGCCTGTTTGAGCCCACCGGCATACGCGCGGCAAGCTCCAGGCGGATAGGATGCGGCCAACGAGGTTTTCCAGCGCCAGGTAGGACGACGGTCTGGGCCCTCGACCCTGACCTTGCCATCGAGGATCTCGTGGGGGACTGTGCAGCTACATCTCCTATCCAGGGCCCCGAGAGAGACCGCGTGAGTATAGAATATCGCGGGCTTCTCGAACGGGGCCCCGTACCTGCACGCGTCGTATCGGACAGGACTGCACGAGCTCTTCTGGAGCTCCTTCTTCAATGGTTCGTAGGCCCATATCCCAGACGTGGCCAGGTTCTCCACCGAGACCGTGACCCCGCACCGACGACAAACCCGTAGAACACGACAACTGAAGAGCGCCACCGCCAGGCCCCTGGTGACCTCGTTGGAATCCTCGGAGCCAGTAGATCTTGCTTGGAACCAGCGGGTACATGGCGGAGCCAGATGAGCGTGCCATACCTTTTCTTCTCGAATCCAACGGATGACGCTACGCTGAACACGTGAGACGAGCAAGTCAACATGTTTTCCGTTCGCAACATCGATCGGACACAAGGTGCGCAGGCTGGCCTGCGCACAGGCTCCTGAGAGGCGCCCGCAGCCAGCAAACAGCTCGAGGACGCCGAGCGGCCGTCTCGCCTGGCTGTCGCCCCGAGCGAAGCTCGGGCTCCGGCCCTCGGCCGCCTGCACAGGGGCAGCCGCTTGGCCAGCGGCCACCGCCCGCAGCCGCCCGGCCGGGCGGCCAGGGCGCAGCGCCTCGCCCGCCTTCAGGATGCCCTTGTCCGCCAGGCGGGAGTCGGCGTCCGTCGGGTGACGCTCCGACTCGACGTACCTCCTCACCCAGCGGACCCAGGCGCCGAGCTGGAGGGCGGCCGCCCGACGACAGAGGGCGTTCAACCCATGGTCGACGGCACTCCCCTTCTCGGCCGCCATGATCTCGGACAGGTTGTCGCCAACCGGGAGGACCTGGCATCCGTGCGCCCTGGGGTCCGCGACGGCGTGCCTGAGCCCTGCCAGCGAGATGCGGCGCTCCTTCATGTGGATCGCCCCCCGCCGGTCCCAGGCTCCCACCAGTACTCTAGACCAGCGTGCTCCGTCCAGCAGCTCGTCGGGCACCGCCGGCACGATGTCAGTGACCACCTCGGGCTTCGCCGACGGCGGGCGGGCCCCGACAGGCCCCTCGGCCGTCGGCCCGCGTGGAGCACCCCCGGCACCTCGCCCAGGTCGAACGACTCGCCCAGGCAATCGAAGTTGGCGTCAGGGCCTGGCCCGTTAGCTTCGAGGCCGAGACCCAAAACCTCCTCGTCCGCAAAGCGCCAGCGCTCCCTCGAGCGGCCAACGGCCCGCAGCTCGGCCCCGCTGAAGTAGCCCTGGTGAAGCGCGTAGCCGTGGGTGGACGAGTCGCTGATGAAGGCCTTCTCGTAGAATGGGTCGCTGAGCCTCGCGACCACCAGTGGCAACGCCCCCTGGCACGCGCGAAGCTCGGAGACGACCGTGTCACAGAACCGCTGGTAGCGCCGATGTTCTCCTGACCGAACTGGTAGCACTCCTGCAAGATGCTCAGGCAGCACCGGGAGAGCAGGAAGAAGTTGACCATGTGCCCAAGCACCACGCGCATCACGTCTCCCGCGCAGCCCCCACGGGCCAACAGCTGGCCCACTCCGCAGTAGAGCCGCCAGAAGCGAAACCGCCGGTGCGTCCAGCTCTTGTCCGAACCGCAGAGCACGAAGCCGACCGCGTCCAAGTCCTCGTCGAACTCAACGAGGCCCCGAAGAGTGAAAACCCTCGAGACCAGCTCGCTCACCATCTCCTTGTGCACCAGCTTCGCGTCGGCAGCGTCGTAGCACACCACGTTCCCGTTGTCCACGTAGGGCGCGATGACAGGCCTGCCCTTGGAGAGGCTCGGAGCCGGGAAGCCGTCTTGAGCGAGCTGGCGCTCTGCGACCTCTCGGCTGCAAGCCCATCGGTCAGCGCTGAGTGACAGATACAGGCCCCGCGACCAGCCCATGGCCACGCCGCAGAAGCACTGCCAGACACGCTCGTCCGGCTCGACTCGCTCCCCGACGTCCTGCCCGTCAACGTTGTCGTAGACGACGCTGACGCCCGCCTCCCTCGCGGTGAGCTCGGCGGGGATACCGAGCCAGTCGGAGAGGGGGAGGTGCCGCAGCTGGTAGAAGCCGCCTTGGAAGTCCACTGAGCACCCGCAGAGCTGAAGGCCGTCGGCCATTGCTCCCAACGAGTCGGCCGACACATCCAACCCAGTGAGTGCCCCTCGCGCGGCCAAATATGAATGAGGAGGCCGACGATGAAGAAAGTTTGGCACTCGGGAGTCCACGATGAGCCGCTGCCACCAGCCGTCCTTCTTCAAAGCCGCGAAGAGGCCTACGAATGACTTCGCCCGCCTGCGGTGCACGACGAGCCCACACGAGTGAAGACGACTGATCAGCTCTCGCAGCATGGGTGAGTTGCCCCTCAGCCCTGGATCCAAATATGGACGTGGCGGAACCCCATCGGCGATCATCATGGTCTGGTGGACGCTCGATGAATCGCCCAGGGTCTCGTAGTAGCTCCTGCGCGTCGTTCCCCACCAGGCTGAGTGCATCCTCGGGAGTGGTTTCGCCCTGCATGATCTTCAGACGCTCAAGCACCATCGGCGCCAGAGTAGTGACATCGCCAACTTTGCACATATCCTTGCACTTCATCAAGGGAAAAAGAATTCTGTGCATCGAAGTCGTCTGGGGCGGGAAACACGCCCTCCACCCTCCGAGCGACTCGCCCCGAGATTGACCGCTGAGGATCAGACCGTCGCAACTGCAGCGGCCTTCCAGCGCGGGCACCAGCAAGTCCCTTGAGAGCACTCACAGCGTTGGTCACCATGAAGCGCCGCTCGTCAGGACTCCCAGCGCCCACCTGGAAGCGGCACCCGGCTGCCCGATCAACTCGCTCGTCGGCAGGCCGAGGAAGAGGGAACGCTTCCGCATGGAACAAAACTTCGCGGTCACGAGTGCGAGGGCGAGGACCCCCCCGCGCGCCGGCGCCTGCAATATCCAGGCCCCGCGATGCCAGCCCAGCGGCCGACGCCGGCGCGGACGTCATCACCCCGGCGACGACTTGCCGCCTGGCTTGGCTGCCTGCCTCTTCGCGTCCGCCTCGAGCTCCTCCTGCCAAAGCCTGAACTGCTTCAGCACCGTGGCGTCGGTCTTCTGGGACTCGGCCATGTGCTTGTCGAACTCCGAGGTCCGCAGCCCCCCGCTGTCGTCGAGCGACGCCTGCAGGAACCGCTCGAACCCCGAGAAGTCTGGATTCTTCGGGCTCCTCCTGACCGCCCGCTGGCACACAATGACCCGCCGGCAGATCAAATCCACGCCCCACAGCGCGGGAAGGTTCAGCTGGTCATGCGACTGAAAGCACCGAAGGTAGTCGAAGCACAGCCGCACCTCCCGCGCAACACTGCTCTGCGGGTTCACCCCGCTCTTGCTCTCCCACCACGTTGGATACAACTGCAGCTCGAGCCCAGCTTTCGTCACCTCGGTCAGAACCTCGTCGGCCACTGACGGTCCGTCGAACGGCCAGTCTTCAAACCTCGGGACCTTGAACAAGTTGACCGACTCCTTCAACAATGCGCTGCGGCGCCCAGCGCTACCCCGCTGGATCGGATGGATCCTCAGGTCTCTGCCGGGCCCGCTCCTCTTCTTCTCCAACCACTCGTCCAGCTGACGATTGGGAACCCGTTCTACACTGACCCAATCCTCCTCATCCTCGTCGACGAGATACAGCCCGCAGTCACCTCTGACCACGGCTCGGTTCCCTGGCAGCATGTCCGAGTCCTCGAGCTCACAGCTGAACTTGCTGTGCCCAGGGTCCGACACTCTCCACCGTCTGGCGGCACCCGCCGTGGCGCTCGGGGTGACCTTGTACCCCAACACCCTCGCGAGCTGCAGCCCCCTCAAATGGATATCCTCCTTCTGCTCCTCACTGAGTGGGTCGAACCCGTACACATTGCCCGGACACGCTTTGAACATCGCGTCGCACGATTCAGAGGCACAACTCGGTGGCTCGCAAGATCCACAACCTCGATGCCGAAGTCTGGTGTACTCGCTACCCACCGCCCAGGCCCCAATTCATACAACAAAACTCTGTGGTGCCATCGGATGTCCGGGTCATCTGGGAAATCGATGCACACTTGAATCAAGTCTGTGTCCAACGTCTCAGCCATTGATGCGAGATGAAGACGGTGTCACTACTTCTGGCCGACGCTGGGACTGGAGAGCTTCAGTGCCTGGAAGGACCGACTGCGTCTGGGGCCTGTCACCGACGGCCCTCTGGAAGCTTCCCTGCCAGTCCACTCGTCCCACGAGGGCCAGCGCGAGGTAGCCGCCGAGGAGAACTCCGACTATGATCCCGAGCCCCAGCCCCGCGAGCAGCCAGCACCACGCCGACGACCAGGCCAGCTCTGAGCTAGGCCGCGGGGGCGCAGGCGCCAGCCCAGCTGCCGTGCAGCGATCCAGCTGCCCCTGGATCACGTCCAAGAGCCCGCGATCTGGCCCAAAATCGCAGTGGCAGATACAAGGCTGGGTCGAGGACAGGCGCGTGCCAAACACCGCGCCGACGCCGAAGGCCCCTGAGTATGCTGTGGGCGTGTCAAGCGCCCAGTGCATCCCCTGAGACAGGATGACTGCAGAGAGCCAAAGAGCCCGGCCTCCCGTTCCCCGAGGAAAACCGTCAAGGACTGAAAGAAGTTTCAAAGATGCTGAAAAGATCGTCCCCAGACTATGTTGTTGACTATGTGTTGGTACTCCTCCTGTAGAGGGACACGCCCGACTGAAAGGAAGGGGGAGTCCCTGCGCCAGATCTCCGCGGAGCTGTTCGCTCTGGCCGCGCGGGGTGGGCTGCCGAGGCGGCGGCCCTGCGCCTCTCCAGCTCCTCTCGCGCCTGTGGCTCGATTCTTTTCTGACGCTGGGCCAGTGGAGGGCTCCTCCTGCTCGTACTTCTCCTCCTGCAGTATTCCTCCTCCCAACTCCTTGTCCTCCACCTTCTCCTTGTCTCCCTGCTCCTCCTCCTCCTCCTCCTCCTCCTCCTCCTCCTCCTCCTCCTCCTCCTCCTCCTCCCTCCTTCCTCACTTTGGGCAACGCCCCTCCTCAATTTTCATACTCTGCCCTCCTTGTCTTCCACGGTCTATTCGATCGAGGGTTGTGCGGCCCTCATCTCGTCCCGGGCCTATGTCGTCGAACCCATATATGCGCCACCCCAGGCAACGTCTTCACCCTCATCCTGCCCCTCCTCGAACAATTCTCTTCGCCTCCCTCCTCATCCCTTACCTCCGCATCTTCATGGTCCTTCTCAGCATGACCGTCGACCGTTACTCATTGTGGATACTAGTAGCCTCCCTTCTTCGAAGACGGCAGGGGAGTGGCCCGCCCCAATCCGCGCACGGACTTGTTTCCCACAGGATATCATTAGTTGATGTCTTCAATTGGAACATGTCTGGTTTCTCCAAAACGGTGTTGCTGCTGCAGCGCTGACCTCATCTTGAGATCGGCGGTTTGCCCGCGTCGTTAGGCATGGCACTCTCACCCTAGCGCAGGCCACTTTTCTGGATCCGAGTCGTTCCTCATCGTTATCGCCCCCTCTTTCCGCCTCATTTGCCTTCCCCTGGTCCTCATGCTCCTCCCGCTCCATTCATTCCAATTCCCGCTGCTGCTGTGTGTCCTCGTGCCCCCCTTTCCTCACCCTCCTTCTACTGCACATCATGTTGCTCATCCGCCACCGCCTCCTCCTTATCCCCCACCTTCTATGGTACATGTTCAATCGTTCCTAGCCCGCTATGAGCATGCGTCCGCGGATGGAGAACCATCAACGCAATGGCAAGGGGCGGGTGGGAGGGGTTAAGCGAGCGCACCTAAAATGTCATCTACCGACTCCTCCGACTCCTCCTCCTGGCAATCATTCTCCCCCAAGTCCGGCCGGCCATTGTGCTCCTTTTCGTCGTCGTCTTCATCCTCCCCCTTCTTCTCCTGGCCCACATCGGCGTCGTCCCCCTGCCCCTGCCCGTATTTTTCTTTTTCTTCAGCACGGTCGTCAGAATCATCATCAGCAACAACAGCAACGTAAACACCATCATCATACTCATCGCAGGCATCATCATAAGCATTCTCATGATGATGATCATCATCATCATTAGCGCCATTATCCTCATCGTCATTATCATCAGCAGCATGGTCACCACTATATGCATCGTAATATTGTTCATCATCGCCAACATTAGCAACAGCAGCATCAGCAACATCACCACCACCATCACCACCATCATCATCAGCAGCAGCATCAGCATCAGCATCATCATCATCAACATCAGCATCATCATCATCACCACCATCGTAATCGCCATCATCAGCAGCATCATGATCACCACCACCACCATCCTCACCATCAGCAGTATCAGCATATCATCACCATCATCAAAAACATACCACCACCGTCGTCGTCATCATCACCATCAACATCGCCATCACCATCATCACCAGCATTATCATTATCCCCATCACAATCATCACCGTCATCATCATCATCATCATCATCATCATCATCCTCGTCCTCATCATCATCCTCATCCTCACTCGCATCCTCATCCTCATCCTCATCATCCTCTCATCCTCCTCCTCCTCATCATCATAATCATCATCTTCATCATTATCCTCATCATCCGCCTCCCCTTCCCACTTCTCCCGCTCGCCATCTTCCCGTTGCTCCTCTTGAGCAAGGGAGTTGTGAGTGCCAGCGGGAGCGGGACATACTGAAAGGGAGGGTGGGGTGTTCTCATCCTCTCCCCACCTGACTCCTCACCCCTCCAAAATCCTAATCATACCCCGCCTCCACGTTTCTCCTCGATCATGGTCCTCCACATCTCGAGCCTCCCAACCTAATCCTCCTTCTTCTCATCTCCTTCCTCGTCATCCTCATCCGCCTCGTCCTCGCCCTAATTCTCCTCCTCCTCCTTCCACCCTCCTTCTCGTCCGCCTTTCCCCCCCCCACTCCTCGCCCTCCTGTTCCTACCTTCTCCTCCTCATCATCAACAACATCCTCGCCCTCCTCTTCTTCGTCGATTATCCTCCCTTCCCTCCCTCTGCCCGTCCTTCCCTGACTCCTCCCTCTCATCTCTCCTGGCCCTTCTCCTCTGTCCTCCTCCTTTCCCCTCTCCTCGCCCTCACCCCTCCTCCTCCTTCCCCTCCTCCTCCTCCTCCTCCTCCTCCTGATTCCTCCTCCACCTACATTCACTCTCAGCGCCCACGTCCATCCCTCCTTGCCCTCCCCACTCGCCTCCCCACCCCTCGCCCTTCTCCTGCCTCTCTCCCCTCCCATGTCGCCCCCCCCCCTCTCGAGGAAGGCCCGGAGGGCTGGCTGGCGCAGGAGAAGGGGGGCGGAGGCCAGACTGGCGGGCACAGCCGAGGCGGCAGGACGGACCAGACGCATCGGTGGCGCGGGCGGCGCTATCTATCTTGCCACCGTCCGGGCGTACGACGACGACCACGACGACGACGGCGACGGCGACGACGACGACGGCGACGACGCCGACGACGACGACGGCGACGACGCCGACGACGACGGCGACGGCGACGGTGACGGCGACGGCGCCTTCCCGCTCTCGTTTCGGTCTCACGCGCGTTGTTGTTGCAGGATGATCCAGGATGCTCCTCGATGGTCTTCGCCGAAAGAAATACGCACGTCCAGGTGGCGCCAAGCCATGGGAGGAGGGCCTGGGGCGTGGAGCCTGGGGAGGGTTTTGTGATCCTTCCCCTGCGATGCTCGAGGATCCTCAGGACGTGTGCTGACACCAGCGCGTGCTCGTCCCCCGAGGCGCTCCAGCGTGACGTAGGCGGTGCCGTGCGGGCCGAACCCGGCGGCGTGCTGACGGCGGAGCCGAGCGGGGCGAGCACATGTTGGGCCAGCGCAAGCGTCTCGAGGATCACCGAGGCATGGAGCCGAAAAGCCCAAGCAGCGGCGCAGCACAGCGTGTTCGCGGTGGGCATCGGGCGGACGGGGTGGGGGGGGGGCAGGGGACAGGATCTCAAGAACAGGCCATACCACGTAGTGGTCAGGGAGGAATGAAGGTAGGCCCAGACGCAACCGCTCAGCCTTGCTAAGACGCTTCTGCTCCCTGTGGGGAGCCACTTTATGAACACATGGCCTCGACAGCTCACGCAAAGAACAATGAGCATAGAAACCACATGATTGGGAGGAAGGGGAGGAGGAGGAGGAGGAGGAGGAGGAAGAGGAGGAGGCGAAGGAGGAGGAGAGGGAGAAGGAGGAGGAGGAGCAGGATAGATGCAGGGAGTGAGGGAAGGTGGGGGCTTCACCTCGTCGTCCTGCCTCCTTCCCTCTTCCTTGTGGGCAGCTCCACCTGTCGCACCATCAGACGTGTCCGCAGGCCAGGCCGTGCCACCAGACGGTTCCGATATCTGACAAACACAATTTCAGCGGACCGTCCGTTCGACCGCCTTCAGAATGCAGCTCCCGACTCAGCGCCGTGCACATTCGTCTCAACACAGTGCAACGGTTACGTGGATGTATGGATGGATGCGGCTCTCGCCTTAGCGCCAAACGCATCCTTATTAGTTGCTTGCAGCCTTTGCAAGGATTTACTCTGGTACTTGTGCGAAATATGTCTCTCGCCATGCCGCCGCGACCCTTCGCTCTAGCAATTGGCAAAATGGGGACGCTGCCCGTTCGACATGGGACTACGGCTTGACCTGTATTTGTTCTACTCGGCGACCAGCACCTTGAAGCGATGTAACGGCTGAGCGGATGAAGGGCGGCTCCTGCTCGAAAGTGGGATCTCGCATGAGATGTTCCTGGATCACATGAGCGGAAATGGAAACTTGCACAGCGGCTGCACGGATGGAGACACTTCCTTTTCAAAACAGGGCTCCCGCCTGAATGGCAAGCCTATCGAATCTTTCGAGAGGGGGGGGGCTTGCAGAGATCACGGATCCCTTCTAGGCACTTATGGGAGGCGGGAGCTTGGGACGGGAGGGTGTATTGCAAGATCGTTGTTGCATCCTACGGTGTACTCTGATGCACGCTTCTCCTCCTCCTCCTCCTCCTCCTCCTCCTCCTGTCGTCTCTTCATTTCTCCCCATCCTCCGCCTACTCCTCGCGTCTCCATATCCTCACCCGCATCTCTCCTCGCTCCACCTCCTCATTGTTCTACATGTCATCCTTCTCGACTCTCCTCCTCTCTCCCCCCGTTCCGCACTCACTCATTATCACCCTCCTCTTCCCCCTTCTCATCCTCCACACTCCTCCTCGTCAGACTTCCCCTGCCCCCCCCTTCCCACGTTATCATGAACCCCCTCCTCCTCCTCTGCCTCGTCCTGCCTCACGTATCCACAATGTGCCTCCTCCCCCACGCGATCATGCATCACATCCATTCTCAATCTTCCGAGAGCCCCCCACCGCGTATGTGGAAGAACCAACACAGAAACACTCTCGAAAGGAAGCGGCCACACCTGGAAACTTCATCGTTCCCGCGCGCACAGGCGAGAGCGTGGGGGGAAAAGGGAGGAGGATATGAGGGATGAGGGCGATTGAGATGGAGGAGCTGGAATAATGAGGGCCATAAGAAACCCAGTATGCATAAACGATGCTGCACACTTTCCTGTCACAAGTCCTTTTCTCACTAGTCACTCCCGGCCATCCTGGTTTCTACAAGATGCAGCCCATTGAAGCGGGAACCTTGCTTCGAGCACGAAAAACGGGAAATTATGAACAAACAAAATGCTATATGGAGAACGGATTGCACCCCAATCCGTGTTAACTATTGCGCGATACCGCAATATTTGTCAATACGTCCGAGGCGATATCAGCCCATAAACCCCATCTTGAAAAAGAAGCTGCTCTTCCCCGTGTATATGTTATATGTGTAAACTTGCTGGCGTCAATACACACCAGCCCTCAAGCGAGACTGCCATGCTGAAGCCGGCCAGCCTTCCACCCTTCTAGCTCCCGCATTTTTTTGTCAGACGGATGTGCGCGACACGAAGGTGGGAACCTCATTTTGAAAACGAGATGCCCTCCACCCCTGAAGCTGTTGCAAACTGGCAAGACGAGCTCGCGCGCCGCTAAAGCGAGAACCCCATGTTGAAAACGAGCCAACCTCAAGGCCTGAATATGTTGTTTACTGGCAGGGCGAACGTGCGCGGCGATGAGGCGAAAGCCGCACTCGCAACACCATCTGTCCCTCCATCCGACCACCCACCGATTCCAAATCTTCGTTTTTTTCTCTTGGCAGTCGTCGTCGCAAACTCGTTCGAATCATCGGCTGTGTCCGCAAGGTCGCCCCAACTTGCTCGCCAGCGCGACTGCGCGCGGCTGGCGAAATGAGCTCTTGGAGAAAATCTCTCGCAAAGGGCCAAGAGACCTACGCATTGCCTTGCCCTCGTCCGCGAGTTACTTCGTTTTGTTTTTGTTGCTGGGGGGGAGCTTGCGCCTTCATGTCGGTTAGTCAGACTTACGTGTTTCATTGGCCGACTAGTGTCGGTGAGCCCTTCATGGCGCGCGCGCCTCCTTCCAGCGCGACCAAGACTCTGCTTCAATCGCGTTGTCCGTTTTTTCGGCCACAAGGCCCAACGTGAAAATTCAAAGTCTTTCAACCGGGGGGGGTGTAGCAGCTAATGCAAGACTGTTGAAACGAACGCGCGCGACGCTGAGGCGAGAGCCATACTCAATCCTTGAGGCTGTTGGAACGCTTCCTGCTTCAGATCGGCGAGGCGCATTGTCCGGCCTACGGACACGTCTGGTGGTGCGGCCAGGGGGGAATTGTTCATTGGGGGAGGTAGAAGAGGGGTGAGGAACGACGCTGATGACGATGACGGCGGCGGCGGTGGCGACGACGACGATGACACGATGACGACGATGGCGGCCACTCCCCTCTGGGGATCACTGCGAACGTATCCATAGCCAAGCCCTCGCGGTCTAGATTCCCGGCCGCGATCCCGTGGATACGCGGTCGCACAGACACGTCCCACTTGGGGCATCTGCCGAAAAAGCGGCCCGTATCCACGGGGTCGCGGCCCAGAGGCCGCACCCCCGAGGCAGTGGATAAGACAATGTTTTCCGACCACGAAGTCCAGGACTCGTGCACGCGCTAACATGGATCACGGATCAGTTGATCTTGCGCGTGGGCGCCAGAATCACGCATCGGGGAACACATCCCCCACAACATGGCGCGAACACCGCCCGATCTGGCGACGGAGCGCGTCGATCCCGCATTGAAGTGGGACCAGTCGCCAATCCACGCGCCTCAATACACGCTGGGGTTTCCTCGGTCCCCTGTCCCCTGATCACATGGGCAGGTCTCGTTCTGGGCCCCGTGGCCCGCTCGCAGGCTGTAGCGGTGTCGCGCCTAAGCTCAACTGGTGCGCGCGGACTGCACCGCAACGCTGAGATCGAGAGCTCATGCTAAGCACGATCCACACTCACCTGAGTAGGATCGCCCTCCCACACAAATGGTCCGCAACGCCTCCTCGATAGACCGCAGAGGTCGGCGGCGACGACGACGGGGGGGCGGCCACCCCCCCTTGGGCAAGGAGAAGAGGAACAACAAAAAGGCGTACAAAGAAACTGTCGGAGAACCGTGCTGATTCTTTAGATCGGCGCTGCAACCTTCTCCCTGGCGCGCGGAGCGCGCCAGGGGCGGCGACGGAGGCACTCCCGATAGTTTCCCATAATTTCCTAGGGGTCGACGATTATTTGGGGCTGTGTGTCTTTTCCCCCACCCTAATACAGACCGGCACATGCCACCGTGGTTCGCCACGGCCGCCCACCGCGCTCTCGCCCCGCGCGCCTGGCTGCTGCTGCCCGCCGGCTGCTCCTCGTCGAATTTTTCGGCGTCTGAGCGTCCCTCCTTCCTCTCGGCCTCTCCCCTCCCTCCTTGCACGCCGGCCCATTCGCCAGTTAGTGTCCCTACCTAGCTGTTACGCTGGTGCGGATTTCGCCGCCTCGCCGCTGACGAAGAAAAAGTGTCCGTTCCCCCCCGGAGGGCTCCATGAGCTTACTGAGAAAGAAGGCCGCCCCCCTCGCGACGAGGCCAGGGCGAAGACATGCTCGGGCGAGGAGGAGGAGGAGGAGGAGGAGGAGGAGGAGGAGGGGGAGGAGGAGGAGGAGGAGGAGGAGGAGGAGGAGGAGGAGGAGGAGGAGGAGGAGGAGGAGGAGGAGGGAGGAGGAGGAGGAGGGAGGAGGAGGAGGGGAAGGGCGCTCTCCTCGAAGGTCTCCCGCCGGCACTCGTACAGCCGCTCGCGGAGGCTGCACGGGGACGCCGAGGCCACCTGCGGGCGCCCGCCGTCTCGCGGTCGTCTCCTCGAGGGTCTCGGGGGGGAGGGATCGGAGATCGAGGAGGGGGATCGGGGATCGAGGAAAATCGGGGAGGATCGGGGATCGAGGGGGGGGTGAAAAGCAACCCACGAAAGCTTTGCGGTAAACCCGGGCCGCCCAACAGTGCGCCTGTCGGGCGCAAAGTGGACGGATGGCATCTTCCTCACAAGGCACTTTTGGGCGGTACTGGTCGCTATACGGGGCGCTATGAGAAGGCTATTCGGCGCTCCTGGACGACATATTTGGCACTATTGAACGCTATTTGGGCATCCAATCCAAGACGAGCGAAAGCTTCCGTGAATTACTGAAAAGTGGGAGGAGGAGAGGAGGAGGAGGAGGAGGAGGAGGAGGAGGAGGAGGAGGAGGAGGAGGAGGAGGAGGAGTTACGGAGTTACGGATATTGCGACTGTGTCGGTTACGGATTAGCTTAAAGAGAACGAGCCGCTCTTCTGGCCTGATCAGCTTTGCTGTAAGCTTTAGGCCAGATCCCCCGTTCGATATTCTTCAAATAATCTACACGATTACCTGCAGGTCTGCCAACGCACCTCTTCCCGAGTTGGGCCAACTGCTGGGCCGCAAAACTACCACAGGTGCCGCAGAACCAAATCCCCAGCCCAGCGTGATATTGTAAACTGTGAGTCTCATCAGCCCACCCCCCACAGATGTGCACCCTGCAACGGGGGGGCGGCCTGAACACAACGCCATCTACAGCCCTCAGGTCGAAGCAAGGGGTATCCAACCAGACTTTTTCCCTAGCCTTAGTCGTTGAACTCCTACACTTCAAACAAGAGAGACCGCTTTCAGACAACGTATGAGCCGTGGAAAACTCTTTGCAGACAACAGGCGCGGGTGGCCTGGGCCCAGGATTCCTGACGCGGGTCCCGCGGGGCTCCTCGGCCGCCAAGGCCTGCTCGGCTTTTAAAGTTTCCAAGGTGGCGAGCAGAATTCGCATGCGGACGGCGAAAGCCATCTTCTCATTCGTGAGAACTCTGGTACGAATCGGGGCTGGGATTCTGACTGCATGTGCTGCTGCCGACGCCAACTTATCAGCGGCAGCATTACCCACAGCCAAATACAAAGGAGCTCTGCCCTGGAGGACGTCGCACGCCTCTTGGTGAGAATACACGAAAAGGACAGTACAGACAAGGTTGGGTTTTCTACTAAGTACCTGGCCTACCTGCTGCCACAAATCCGCGTTCTCCCCCTCTGGGGCGAATGCTCGGCCACAATACCAACCAGAGCAGACATTGGCGTTGTCGGTGGTATAAATCACCACTCCATCAGCGCCTATCAACGCTGTGAGAAAACTAAAAAGCTCACCCCTGGCAACTGTTTGGACGGGTCCAGGGAGGCCCCCCCGCACAGAAGCAACAAGTTGCATATTATCCGAAATATCAGAATACTGCGCTAGACCACAACCTACACGTCTCAAGCGAGGGTCAGAAGTATCTTCGCCCCCGCTCGCATCGCCGAAGAGGCAAACAGGGGCCGACTCGGAGCCCACGCCGAAGCAGTTATCTTCAAACGCTTCAACGCCCTCACTCCACCAGACGGCCTCCTCATGTGGGGGCGGAACAGAGACCCACGCCTGTGGCAGAATACCTCTATGCCAAAAACATGGCTCGACCTCATGCTGCGTGTGGGCCCTCGGTGCATATTCATCTGACAACTTGTAGATGTCGTGATCTGTGCACTTAGAACAACTCCAAATCCTGTGGAAAGAAGTCCCCTCTTCAACTCTGCACTTTGCACATATCTGCGAGATCGGCAACTTGGACTTCGCAGACCTGCGCCCCCGCGGCCAGGCTGCTCCCGCAGCTGCAGACAACAGGATGCCAGACAGCTGCGTGCCGTTGGGCCCCTCCTCGAGCTGTCGAAGAAGGGCTCGCAGAGAAAGGTTGCAGATCCCGCCTTCCATGCCAGCGCCGTCGAAATGAATCGCAGCCTGCCGCCACAGCCTCTGCATCACTGCGCCCTCGTACTCCTGCAGGAAGGCCTTCGGGACATCAACCTTCTCAAAGCCCGTCAGAGCCGCTGAGTTGAATTGCCAGTTGTGCTGCATCCCCGTGCCGTCGGGCTGGACTCTCCAATCAGCAGGGCCCTCAGGTTCCCACCCTTCTTGGAGTAGGTAGGTGATCACAGCTGCTTGAGGTCCCCTGACATGTCGACTACGAAGCTGGGGTTGCATCGACCGAAACTCTTGTGCCATCTGCCTCCAAGTCTTGTCGATCCCATGTCTAAGAGCTGGCTGCGAAAGCCATGTACGAATCCACATCTGCAAACATTCCTTCGGGAAACGACAAGCAGGATCACGCCCTGGAGCACGCAAATCAAGCAGCGTCGTAACGCACCGCCCCGTGAGCCGAGGGCTGGATGCGTCACACAAGAAAGTTCGCATCTGTCGCATTCGATGACCAAAAACACCATGCACTTGATGAGCATAGGCGCCCGCAGCAGCAGCGCCTTGTTGTTCCAACCTCGCCGTCAACCTGTAACGTCTGGCTGTGCGGGCATACTTCACAACCTTCGCGTGCATCTTCCGATGACGTGATATCCTGGCCGTCCGCGTTGCCCTGACATGCCGTCTGCCGCCACCGACGTCGACGCCGAGGTGCGGAGTCTGCGCCGCCGCCGTCACCGCGAAACCTGACAGCTTGAGGCGCCCCACCACCTCCTTGGCGTCCGCGAGCTTGGTGCACACCACCACGCTCTTGGGGGAGATAGTGAGGCCGTCCTTCTGCATCAGCACGCAGGTCTCCTTCAGGCAGGCAACAAGGCGATCACGCACAGCTCGCCTGGACCCTTTGGACACCTGGCTCAAGTCGTCAATCCACAACCTATGGGAAAGATGCGCACGGCTGGTCGTAATCTTCTGCATAATGAAATAAGTTACTGCTTTGGCGAAACGCGTGCCTGAACGCAGGCCCTGCACCACCGACCTGGTCGGTGCGAAGGCCTCAGAGTAGGCCCCCGCTTGACGAAAGCACCGCGCCGCCATGCATTGCAGCAGCTCCAGGCCCAGCACCTCGGCTGGGAAGTCCAACCTTAGTGCCGTCAGCCCCAGCCGCAGCCACCCGATGCTGTCGTAAAAGCTGGCGATGTCCAGCAGCCCGTGGCCGTGGGCCACGCCCAGGCGGGCCGCCAGCTCCTCGTCCACCACGCGGACGAACGCCTCCTGCAGCGCCGCGTTGCCGCGGATCGCGGCGTCCCACGGCGCCTCGCACTCCTCAGTCCACGAGCGCACCCACGGCTCGCGCGCCTGGGACCAGAGGCGCGCGATGTGAGGCAGCAAGCCTATGACTCTGTCGCCCGTGACCTTTTTCGGCAACAGCGTGCCGATCGTCAGAAGCAGCTGATGCGGCCATGCCTGGCAGGCCTCGCAAGCGGCCAAGATCACCGCGAGCTCCTCGAGCGCGATGTCGGGGGGCCGATCGGTGTCGAGCGCCGTGAGGCGATCGACTCCCATGGCCGACGTCTGCTTCATGGCTCTGCCAGCTGCCCGCAGCTGCTCCCCCGTCAGCGGTGGAAGAGGCTCCTCAGCTACGCGCGCACGGATGTCGGCGAACAGAGAATGAAGCCCATCCAGCTGCTGACCCTCAGGAGCCCACAGCTCTTGGAACCTCTGGCTCTTCTTGTCCATGATGTCCCGCGGGTGCTGGATGGTCTTATCACCGTCCACGAGCGAATGAGGTGCCTGCGGTGCCTCTCGAATGGCCCTGTGGAGGGTGGGCACCGCGCTCTGAGACTCTGTCCATTCACGAAACTCGGCCAGGGACTGACTGATGGCCCGCCTCTGGCTTCTCTGCGAAATACGTTCACTAAACTTGACTGCCCCAGCCAGCTCCTGTGCACACAAGGTATCAACCGAAGGCAAGAGCTGCAACCAAGAAGCCCACGAGATGCCGTCCTTCTGTCTGATGACCTGATGCCCCTTATCGGGGGCCTCCGAAGCTAACCTCTTACACGTCGAAACTAACAACTCTTGCTGCTTGACGCCATTCTTCCTAGCCAGATGCTTGGCATATGTATCCAGCACCACGTGGGCCCTGGTCCACCATCCACTGATGCGATCCCTCATCGGCGCAATCCTGGACGGCGTCGCTTCCAAGACAGTGTCGGTACGGAACTTGGGCCCCTCGGCGCGAGATCTCCCAAGGTTGGCCTGGCCATGATGCGAGGCGAAGCTGGCCTCCACTGTGCGAACCCACGCACTGAAAAGACTGCTAAGACTATCACAATGATATGAGCCAAGGGAATGTGCAACGGAACGAGCGATAGCATCAGCAGGTGGGTAAGTACCCGACGAAATGAAACCGGCGTTTTTCCTTTCAGCACTCCAGGTGGCCTCGGCTAGCTTAAATTCAGCGTTGGATATAAAATTCCCCTCAGACCCTGTGGGCGATGGCTCCTGCTCGTGAGACTGCTGCTCGTGGCTACTATCTGGGGGGCTCTCGCGCCGGGCTGAATTACTCATTGACTGTGCGGGAGGCAGAGAGGCAGCGGGTGGGGCGGGGTCGGGTCCGAAGCTGGGCTCGAAGGCCCACGGGTCCTCTTCCTCGTTGGAATCGTACCCGTCACCTCCCAGCGGCTCGCCGACGCCTGTTTCGGCTTCGCTGAGGGGGACCTGCGGACCACTCATCCCCTCCTCCTCCACACTGGCACTCTCAAAAGGAAACCACTCACGAATTCTATCGTGCCGTTTTTGCTTGGCCAGCTGCTGTGCTAACCTACGCTCCACCTTAGCTCGGCTCGACTTCGAACCTTCCACAGGCTGCCTAGCTGGACGATGCACCGATGGGAGCTGGGGTGGCAAATCCAGAAACCTAGTATACAGCTGGCTACCCTCTGAGATTAATTCCAGACTGAGGCCGATGTGGGGTTTCCACGGAACGTCCAGGACGGCCCTGAGCCCCAGGATATAAGGCCTAGCAGCCTCGGAACACAAAACAAAATCTAAAAGCGAGGGACGATTTTCACCTGGCGTGCAAGTGAACTCAGCCTCAGACGTGACGGCGATGCCTGCAACCTTTTCCACGAAACCTGTTGCGCACAGCTGCGTGGGCGACATATTCCAGTCACCGATGGCAATCCAAGGTGATTGAAGTGATGCAAGCAAACTGCCGATGCGACGCATTCGAAGGACGTTGTCGCCGCAGAAACCGATCCCCGAGTATCCGTATATGATGCACACTACCAGCGAAAACCCGCGCATCTGCAATAATACAGGTAGGAACCCGTCAAACGCTGCACATCGATCATGACGAAGGGCAGGGGAATTACGAGCAGCATCAAGAACCTGAGCAGGGCGATGGTTACGGACCAACATCCACTCACCTCCTTCATTCGCTCGAGCTTCCTGATCTGGGTGTGCCTGTTTCCATCTACTCTTGGCTCTAGCGCCATTGGCCAGCAACTTCAAACCTGCACCACGTGCCTTGGACGTCCACTTACCAAGGTCTCGCTGATGCACATGTGTCTCGCACGCGGTGACGTAGTCGTGCGTCCGTGACGTCTGACAAAGGTATCCCCAAGCTTTGTCCCCCATGCACGTTGTGTTGCCGAAGAAAAGTTTGGTCGAGGACTTCGCCGATGACGAAGCCGATGTAGTAGTGCTGGTCCCAGTACTGATCGTACTGCAGCTCCCCGGTGACGACGTTGAAGCACCAGTGCCTGAAGGACTGCTGCTGCCCGTAGTGGTCGTCTCCATGGACGACTCCCCCAGCGGAGCTGTCGCAGCCCCTAGTCACAGATCCTCGTTGTCCGCGTCGGGGACCTTGACGTTGTCACCCTTTCCGCCGCCGCCACCGCCCTTGCCCTTCTCCACGGCCTTCGCCGCGTCGAACCTGGCCTTGGAGATGGCGGCAGCGGCCTCCTTGACCTGAGCCTCCGTCGGCGCCGAAGCCGTGCCCGAGGCGCCCGTGGGAGCACCAGCCGCGTGCGAGGCACTCGCAGCCGCAGCTGGAGCTGCAGCGCCAGGCGGTGACGCCGCAGCCGCTCCCTCGGGGCCTCCAGCAGCCGCAGTAGGAGGTACGCCCTGACCACCTCCATCACCCGCGGCAGCTCCTTCATCATTTCCTGCTGTGCGCCTCTTCTTGTTCATGCGCTCCACGACCTCCTTCTCGAACTTGTCAACTTTCTCGAGGAAAGCACGTACTTGGACATCCTTGGACTCGAAGGCCGAACGATACTGATCAAGTTCACGCTTTAACTCTCGCAATTGCTCTTTGTCGCTCTCCTCACAATCCCAGTTCTCGAACTGGTCGAAGATCGCCGAGTTGATGCGCAGCTCGAACGCAGGCATCTGATCACCCGAGGCGGCCGTGGTCTGCGTGGCCTGCACTCCCTCGGCTTTCGCCAAGGCCTCGGCCGCTCGCTTCTTGTGGATCTCGGCGAGCGCCAGATCCTCAGCTGCTTTCTGTTCCTTGCTCTCCGCCACCTGCAGATGCTTCCTCAAGCGCAGGACCTGCGTCACCGTCTGCTCGTGGCGGTGAGATGCCGCGCGCCAGGCCCCATCGGCCTTGCGCACGGCCTCTGCCTCCGAGACGGGCTCCTCCTGCTGCACCTTCAGCTGCAGCCGCTCCTGCTGGGCTGCCAACGCCGACTTCAGCAGGTCGTCGTCGGACACCTCGGCAGCCTCCTTCAAGAGCGCCTGCACCGTCGCATACTGCTTGGCCTTGGCACCAGCCTCGCCCTTGCCTCCGCGCCTGGGGCTGGGGCTGCGAGGTCGGCCTGCGTGAGCCTTGCCAGACCCCGCGACGATGCCGCCGTCGTCCTGCAACTCGATCTGCTCCACGTGCTCGTCGAAGGAAACGCTGGGCGCCCTCGGCACGTAGAGGCGGATCTTCTTGCTGCATGTGGGGCACTTGCCCCCTGACCTGGCCAACTTGTCATTGTACTCACACGTTTTGCAATGCACGCACCGACTCCATGGTCGAGACGGCCTCCCCCGACTGGCGGGACGGGCTGGGCGCGCCACATCTGCTGTCATCCCTGCTTTCGTTAGCCTGGCGAGTGTGGGCGGGACTCGCAAGGCTATCCCTCAAGCACCCCGATGGAGGTACAGGGATCGGGCTCTGGCAAAATGCTCGGGCCCAATTGGCTTGAGGGAGGAGGAGGAGGAGGAGGAGGAGGAGGAGGAGGAGGAGGAGGAGGGGGGAGGGGAGGGGGAGGGGGGGGAGGAGGAGGAGGAGGAGGAGGAGGAGGAGGAGGAGGAGGAGGAGGAGGAGGAGGAGCGGAGGAGGAGGAGGAGGAGGAGGAGGAGGAGGAGGAGGAGGAGGAGGAGAGGGAGGAGGATCGAGAAAGATGACGGATCGGGGACGCCCGACGATCGAGGAGGCCACCCACCCACCCACCGCGCAGGGTAGCCGGGATCGTTCCCGATAGGAACATGGGAAAGCGACACCAACCAGCAGGGCAAGGAGATGCGAGGAGCTAGGGGGGTCTCCCTGGTGGTGTTGTCCCCGCCTCTCGCTCGAGACATCCCCAGCCTCCAGCTCAGAGAGGCATCGTGAGCCTCCTTCGTGGAGGTGGCCCCCTTGTGGTGTTGGTGTCGCGTCTCCCTCCTCCGATCCTGACGCTCCTCGTGCGGAGGCCTCGTAAGGGGTGTTGCGAGTGCTGTCGAGGCTCTAGAGCCTCCAGCGCTCTGGGACAAAGACCACTCTGGGCTCAGAAGCAGAACTGGCTCTTGGGCCGATCCTTAGATTTACGCTGAGGGCATTGGCTGTGGAACCATCGGATGGGGAGTCCAGGGTCTGGAAGCCAGTGGAACTCCAATCGAGGATTGACACTGGATGTCAACGCCGCCCTCATCGGATAAGGGATCCTCCAGGGTCTGGACCCTCCCTAGCGCATTCCTTTCTGAACGCCCCCGCCATTTGGGCCGGCAACCTGTCCGTGGCCGAGGCTTGCAGTGGCCGGAACAGCGCCTTCGTTCCTCATTCAGCGACCCTCGTGATGGCACGATGACCGTAGGCGCTGGCGCTGGGCAGCGGAAGGGCAGCGGCGCCCAAGAGAACCGCGGCTGGGCGTGCTGGGAGGCGGCCGCTGGCGCAGGAGGTCCTCGCCGCGCACTGGAGCCGCGAGTGGGGCAGAGGCCCTGCGGGCTCGGTTTGCGAAGCACTGGAGCGCAAGCAGGCGGTCCGCAGGGCACCGACTCGGGCGATGCGGGGACGGCGGCGGTCGACGCAGCGTAAGGCCAGCACTGCGGAGGCGAGAGGTGCCCGGCGTCCCTCCCCCGCCCTCGCTCCCTCTCCCGCCCGCTTCCGCCCCCCCCCTTCGCTCCCTCCGAATCCGTTTGCAAGAAAGGACCTGCCGTGGTGGGTCTGTTGGCTTCTGCTGTCAGCGCCGTGACTGCAGTCTCGAGTTGCGCGCCATATCGCCGACGCATCGTCGATGCATCATCGGCGGTGCGGCGCGAGCCTCCGAGTCCACGGGGGTCGTCGCGAGCCTCCGACTCCACGCGGCGCGAGGCCTGAGGGGGTCGGAGGCGGTGGCTGACGAGGGCGGCCAAGTGTGGGGTCAGCCCCCTGATGTCAGGATTGACAAAGACCCTTTGGCAAAATGCCCTTGAATGAAAACTGCTGGGGCACTCCACGGGTGCGCGCGGCATCGCGTTCTGAAAGCACCCGGGCGGAATCCCGAACCGACGTCAAAAAACAACGGAGTGCATCTGGCGAGACGCACGTCGTTTGGCGAAACCGACCGGGGACGGCACACTTGTGTGTCAATGTCAGATGAACCCGTGCAGATGTCCTGAATCGACTTTTCTTGGTGCGCATTCACTCAATGCCCGACTGCTACAGGCCAAAAGTCCGCTCAAAACGGGCAACGGCATGGCTCCTTATTCTCCCCTTCCTCCTCCACCTCAGGCGAACCTCACCGCCCCAGACAGCGGTACTTGATTGCTGTTCAAGACATTGTCCCTTGGGACCTCCCGACTTGTTTCAAGAAACCCCCTCTTTTTCGTCGTGCCCATACATTTTTTCAGCGTTCTGGAGCCAGCAACTCGCTTCGGCGAAAACTCGCGGTCTCGCGTGAAGTCGAGCCGCTGTGATGTGTCGAGTCCACGTCGCAGAATCGGGCTCCTGACCTGTCCCCGGGAGCGCATTTTGACCAGAACTTCGATTGCAATCAAGCCGAGGGAGCCCCAAGACGCCCGCAAAGGACGAAACGCATCCAACATCCAACCGACGAACAACTTGTCAAAACGGGTTCCGAGATCTCTTGATCCTGGCGGCTGCTCGTCTCGTCTTGGCTTGATGTTTGACTGCCCCTGGCGCCAGAAACGACTTCTTGGAGGCCGAAGCCCTAAAACAACATCAATAAAACCCCGCAACCTCAGGATGGCGATCATTGATCCCCGATCCTGCGGCCGCATCGACAGCCTCGTGTATACGCGTGTATACGGTCGGAAACGCTTGCTCAGCGTATTGCGGCGACGGCCCCGGCAATGCGGCATGCCCTGTAATCTGATCGTGACGTGTCGCCCCGCTTCGCGGGACGGAAATTGGGAAACCGATTAAAAAACATTGACGCTCGGGAACCTGGGCGCATTCCGCATGTCGCGCCGAAGCGTGGGCCAGAACTGGGGGAGCGATACGCTGGGCAAAGGTTGCCAGCCGTGCTGTGTATATTTATATATAGATGTCAGAATGAGGGGGCCGAACGGTTTTACGACATCCCTGAACGCGTGGGTGAAGTGGATTCCGTGGCTCGAATCCTGCATGTTTATTGCTAGTTGTTGCTTGTTAAATTGTCATCTCTAAGAAATAGTTGTTGTTGATCCCCCCTCTCCCGTCCACCTTGTGTTTTTCAGTTGAAGAGCTCATCTCGGGTCTCGCACCCTGTTTTGCACACAAGGCTGTATCAAGCCCCAGACTAGAAGGTCGGCGCCCAGTTTACAACAACAACAATAACAACAACAACAACAACAACAATTACTAGCACGTGGGGACACTCCGTTCTCACCAGTGCCAGGGTTTTCATAGGAGGCGGGCAATACCCCCACTTTGTGGGGGGGCCGGTTCAAGCTCTACCAAATTTCCAAACGACTCTTCGCCACCACCCACACCCAGCTTCCCGCCCTATGACGTTCGGACACTTCACTTCGTGGCATGCGGACGACCGTGGCTACTATTCAGGGCCCCGCGGCCGACGACGACGGCGTGCGCGCGCGAAGAAAAAACGAATGTGTCCCGCATGGTATTATTTGACAGGGATGATGGCCCTGGCAGGTGCGCAACCGTTGTCGCAGAAGTTCGAAAAAGTTGCTCGCAAAAGCCCGTTTGACAGAAATGTTTAAAAAGTGTTGGGTTTCCTACGAATCCGCAAGAGCGCGCGGGATGAGATTTTGACAATTTTTGTTGAAAAACCATTGGTTTTTTGATGTTTTTATGTTAAAATCGCTGCGAACACTAAGGTTTTGGAAGGATTTCGTCTTGCGCGCGCGAATGTCCACTTTACCTTATTTTTTGCAAGGGATTCTTGAAATTTGATTATATTAGAACAAGAAATGTCATTTTCTATTGTTTTTTGCAAGGGAAAGCGGATTACAACAAAACAACCGGATCCTGTACACACCCTCTTTTCTGAGGCTTCCTCACGAAAATGATGAAAATGTAGCTGCGGCCTAGGCGGCGCAGGGGGGGCGCGCACCAGGGGGCCCAACAATAATTATTCTTTAGAATAAATAATGTTCAACAACAACAATCACAACAACAACAATCATGTTGAGACTCTTGGCTCCTATCTGCTTGCGTGCCACTCAACACGTATGTCTCAAACCCTTGGTACCCGTCCTCTTCGTTTTCGATCGTACCCCCTTGGGGGTATCTTCCTTACCTGCAACGTGGAGAAGTGCAGTCCCCGAAGCAGGGGAAGACTGCACGGATGGAAGGGGGAGGGAGAAGGATGGGGCACGAGAGAAACTAGTAGGGGGGGGCAAGGAGCAGACAGCACATGGCAGAACACGCAGGCGGGCTGATCGGGCAGGCAGACCCTAACGGGCGGGTCGGGAAGGGAGGACCAGGCGGTCAGTTCGAACAGGCGGGTTGCTGAGGCGTGAGTGCTGCATGAATCGCGAGGAAGTCTCGGGCGACAGAGGGATTCCCAAATAAATCGCTGAGAAATCCACAGCGGGAGCGTGATTACAGAGAGTCGAGGGCGAGACGTTTGAATCAATTGCAAGGAAGTCCCGCGCGAGAGCGCGACTCCTGCGTGCATTGCGAAGACGTCCCGCGCAAGAACGCACATTTGCAAACACATGTAAAGAAATACTTGGCGGGAGCCGTTGTTATTGTAGCCGGGGGGCAAAGACACAGTCTGGGCACGAAGACTTTCACTCATGAAAAACCGAGTGCGAGCCCCGAGGGGGGGAAATCACACATTGAAAAACACATGCACCAGTGAGGGGGGAGCAACAATCTTTAATCTACAAGAATGATGAACGACAACTTTAACAACACCAGTAAGTTTAAGATTGATCATTCTTATCTGGTGGCGGGCCACTCCACAAGTATATGCCAAACCCTCGATACAAGCCCTCTTCGTCTTAGATCTAACCCCCTTGGATAAATATATATATATATACATACATGCATATATATATATATACATATAAATATACTTTATTACCTGCAACGTGTACTCCGTGCAGCCACTAAAACACAATAAGAGACTACTGATGGAAGAAATGGACAAGGGAGAGGGAAGAGGATGGAGCACGAGAGAGAATAGCAGGAGGGGAGTAGAAAACAGTGGCAGTACCAGGCGAGCTGATCAGGCGGGTAGACCCTAACGGGAGGGTTAGGCAGGCGGGCGCAAACGGCCAGGTCGAGCAGGCGGGTTGCTGAAGCGTGCAACCTGCATGAATCGTGGGGCAATCTCGAGCGATAGCGCGATTCCCAAATAAATCGTCCGGAAATCCACAGCAAGAGCGAGGTTCTTGAGTGTCGAGGGCGCGGCGTCTGAATCAAGTGCGAGGAAGTCCCACGCGAGAGCGCGATACGTCCCGCGCGAGAGCACGATTTGAGAATGCAGTGCGAGGAAGTATCAGGCGGGAGCCGTTTCTGTTGTACTTCGAAACCCAACAACGCAATTTGGTGGCCCCTCGCTTTCCCGGGCCCCGGGAGAAACACTGCAATTGAAACATAAAATGATTACCAGAGAGTGGGGATGCACAATAATTAACCTTCACAAATGAGAATTGAACAACAACAACAACAACAATGAGTTGAAGACTGTTCGCTCCTGTCTGCTCGCGTGCCATTCAACACGTATATCCCAAAACCAGCATACCAGCCCTCCTCGCCTTCGATCGCACCCCCTCAGGGGTATATCTTTCTTACCTGCATCGTGCATGTCATGCAGACCCTACGGCTGGGAGAGAGAGGACGGATGGAAGGAATGGACAAGGAGGAGGGATAAGGAATGGACAAGGAGGAGGGAACGCGTGAGTCCTGCAAAAGTCGCCAGGAAGTCTAGGGCGAGAACGCGATCCCCAAGTAAACTATAAGGCCGTCCAAGGCGAGAGCGCAATTCATGAATGGCGCGTGCTCTCGCTCGAGATGTCTTCGCAACACATTCAAGAGGCGCGCTCTAGCCTGAGACTGCCGTACAATGCCCCAATGCTTCCAATTCGGGGTTCTTATTTATGTGATCTGGCCCTGGTTGTCGGTCTCGCGGCTATGTTGTCGCCGTCGCCGCCCGGTCGCCGCCTCGTCGCCGCCCGTTGTATGGGCCTGATTGTTGGTCTGGTAGGTATGTTGCCACCGTCGCCGCCACGTCGCGTCTTTTCTTTACGTTGCATTGCTTTGTATTGCCTCGCGTTGATTTGCATGGCTTCGCATGGTTCTGCATTGTAATGCTTTGCATTGATCTGCGTTGCTTTGATTTGCTTTGCGATACTCTGCATCGGTGTGCATTGCTTTGCGATGTTTTACGATGCTTTGCTTCCCATTGCCTTGCATGACTGTGCTTTGGTTTGCGTCGGTTCACCCTGCATTGGCTCGCATTAATTCGCATTGCGTTGCATGTTTCGCGTGGTTTCGCATTGCGTTGCATTGCTTAGCATTGCTTGGCACTGATTGTCATCGACTTGCATTGCTTTGCATCATGTTGCGTCACATACATTGCGCCTCGCTCATGAAGTCACTGTTTGGGGTCCACGCTGGCTAACATTTAAATACGGCGCATTTTCTCGGCGCTCTGGACTCGCGCTCTCGCCCTGATCATTTTCAACATTCAATCAAGACTCGCGATTCCGTCTGAGACTTTCTTGCCATCACCTCTTTTAAATCTCTCTTGCTAATCCCTCTCGTCCCCGATCTCCCTCTTGGCCCATTCCCTTCTCCCTCTCTTCCTCCACTCCATTATTCCTCGCCTTCTGTCTTTCCGTTATTGTTGTTATTTCTGTTCAAAGGCTGCGCCAATAACATGCGGCAGGACAAGAAGATATACCTTTCAAAGGGGGGCACGACCAAAGACGAAGAGGGTAGATATCGAGGGTTGGGCGATATGAGAGCGGACAATCTTAAACGACCCGCCCCGCGATCCACTCCATGGCCCACCCGCAAACCCGCCGCGCGACCCACCAGCGACCCACTCCCTGCGCCCGTTCCCTCACTCCTATCCGCAGCCGCGGGGCGCTGCGTGCGTCAAAAGGACTCCGGGATGAGATCCTCGCTCCCCGGGCACCTGCGCCGCGGCGTCGAGCTGAGGGCTCTCTCCCGTGCCCGCGGAGCCGCCGCGGTGGACGGTCGCGGGGTCGTCGCGGGCGAGGGCCTCGCTTGCAGGGGGGCGGGAGGGGGGGGGGATCGCCGTCGTCGCCAGAGGGTTTTGCGGCGCTTCCTCGATGATCCTCGGAACGTGCGTTGTGATGAGAGAACAGCACACGCGCTGAAGCCCACAGGGAGGAAGAGTGGGGACGGGCAGCGAGACGAAGGCGCTGTAAGTAAGGGCGCGGGCTGTCGGACCCCAAGGGGGGGCTCCCGTTCGAGCGGGGACCCCCCTTCCGGCAACACACACCCATACCACCCACGGAAGTTCACCCCCGAGGAATCGAAGTGTCGCACAAGCACGAGTGCTAGTTGTCAGCTCATGGCGTTATCGCCAATGTGTGCTTGTCCACCGGAGCCCTCCAATGCGACACAGGCGGTGCAATGAGGGCCGCCACAGGCTGCATGCTATTGTTGGAACTGGACGGGGTAAGCACACAGTGGGCTAACACACGTCCTGAGGATCATGAACTTCTGGAGGCTGTCGACACCACGGCTGGCCACAACTGGAACAGCTGACAAGGACGGACCAGGGCGGAGTGCAGGGACCCGTGGGGGGATGGGCGGGCTCTGGCAACGGGGAGGGCGACGGCGGCGGCGACAACAACAACGAAGGTTAATCACCTCCTCCAGTCACCTCCCCCTTCTCGATCCTCTCTCCTCCTTCCTCTATCCTGTCCTCGTCCTCCCGGCGCTTTCCTCATCCCTCCCTCGTCTCTCTTGTCATCAGCCGCAGTCCTCCTACTCATCCTCCTTGTCCTCGTCCTCGTCCTTCTCCTTCTACCCCCCCTCCTCTTCCCCTCTCCTCTCCTCCATGCTCTTCTCCCTCCCTTCCTCTCCCCCCCCGCGCGCGCGGGACTGCGCGGGGTGGGACGTGGGGATGGGGGAGGAGTGAGAAGCCATGAGAATTGAAGAGGGACCAGCTGGGAAGCGAAGGAGGAGGGAGAGAGGGAGGGAGGGATGAGGGAGGAGGAAGTTGAAGGGAAAGGGGAAGGGAGACGGAGGAGGAGGAAGGAGTGAGGTAGGGTATTGAGGCAGATCAGGAGGAACGAGGAGGAGTGACTCACTCCGGAACCTCAGCAACCTTCCTCCGCATCCCCTTCCCCTCATCCTCCACTCCTTCTTTTCCTCCTTTTCCTCCTCCTCCTCCTCCATTCCTGTTCTTGTAGATAACTCCTCCCTGTCGCACCCAGAAGCTGGTCGAAAAGGCGGGCTGGGCATTTCGCCTTGGACGCCGTCACCACTTACGACCCAGAAATTTACGCATTGGCAACAGTTTCACAGATGGATGGCGGGTGGTTTTAAGAATGTGGCTCCCGCATTATTGCCGCGCACATTCGTCTTAAAAGATGCTAGGGATTCACGGAATTTGGGCGGGTCGTTTTCAACATGTGGCTCTCACCCTAGCGCCGCGCACATTCGTCTTTGAGAAATTGCAGGAGCTTCACTGATGGAGGGCGGGTCGTTGTCAAAATGTGCCTATCGCCTCAGCGCCGCGCACAGTCGTCCTGAACAAATTGCAAGAGCCTCACGGATTGAAGGCGTTTCGCTTTCAAACTGTGCGCATCGCTCTAGCGCCGCGCACAATCGTTCCAACAAGTTGCAAAGGCTTCACGGATGGAGGGCGGGTCGTTTCCAAATGTGGCTCTCGCCTTAGCGCCGCGCCCATGCGTTTTTCAAGTATGCCAGATTTTCACGGGTTGAGGGGGTTATTTTTTCAACTACGACTTGCCGTAGCGCCGCGCACGCTCGTATCACATAATTATAACAAATTGGTTGAGTCTCACGGCTAACGTACCAGAAATACTGTTTCGCCGCGATTCAGGACTGCCAGGGCGCACCAGTTACGTTGATTCGCGCCGTTGAAGTCCCAGGAACGGCGTTGTGGTACGATTCAGGGTCGCCTCAGGGTCGCCAAGACGTAACAGTCAGGTTAACTCATGGCGTTGAAGTCCTGAGAACGATTTTCTGGAACGCTTCAGGATTTTCGCACGGTCGTCCCCCAACGAGGCAGTTCCCTGTGGAGATGAAACCTTGTGAGGGCCTGTGAAGATGGAGCTTGGAGGGAGGGTGTATTCCAGCATCGTTGATGAGTCTTGGGTTTGCACTGGTCCTCCTCCTCCTCCTCCTCCTCCTACTCCTCCTCCTCCTTCCTCCTGCTACTCCTCGCCGTGCGCCTACGTATGCCGGAATGCACCGTCGCTAGCGCCCTACAGGTGTGGAGTGCCGAGGGCAAATTTTGAGGGGGGCACCCACGGTTTTCCCCAAGATCGCTGAACCATCGATCTCCGTGGAGCCTGACCTCACCATAATTACCTCCTCCTCTTCCGTCTCGCCCTTCGAGGATGCAGGACCGAGGGGGGATCGAGGGTGGATCGAAAGTCGGGTGGGGGGCTGGGCCTCCTCCTCCTCCTCCTGCTCCTGCCCCTCCTCCTCCTCCTCCTTCTCCTTCTCCTCCTCCTCCTGCTCCTCACCATCATCATCAACCCTCCTCCTCATACTCTCCCTCTCTCTCTCTCTCTCCTCCTCATCCTCGTCCTTTTCATGCTCTTCCTCCACATCATACTCAACCCTCTCCTCCTCCTCCTTCTCCTCCTCCTCCTCCTTCTCCTCCGTTTCTTGTCGCGCCCGGGGCCAGTCGATAAGGCCTAATGGAGGGCGGGTGGTTTTTCAAGATGTGGCTCTCGCATGAGCGCCACACACATTCGTCTTAAACACATGCAAGGGCTTAACTGATTGAGGGCGAGCCGTTTTCAAAATATGGCCTTCGCATTAGCGCCGCGCACATTCGTCTTAAAACATGTTACAATAGCTTCACAGACGGAGGGCGGACGGTCTCAAACATTTAGTTCTCGCATGAGCGCCGCGCACATTCGTAGGTCCATTTTGCAAGAGCTTCACTGGTGGAGGGCGGGTCGTTTCCAAAATGTGGCTCTCGCCGTCGCGCGGCGCACATTCGCTGTAAACATGTGCAAGAGCTTCACGGATGGAGGGCGGGTCGTTTTCAACATGCGGCTCTCGCCCTAGCGCCGCGCACACTCGTCATAACAAGTTGCAAGGGATTCACGAATGGAGCGCTGTTTTTTTTCCAGATGTGGCTCTTGCATGAGCGCCGCGCACATTCGTATTAAACAAATGCAAAGGCTTAGCGGATTGAGGGCGAACCGACTTCAAAATGTGGCCTTTGCATTAGCGCCGCGCACATTCGTCTTAATCATTGCAGCCGCTTCACGGATTGAAGGCGGCTCGGTTCCAACATGTGGCTCGCGCGTTAGCGCCGTGCAAAGTGGTTCCAAACACTTGCAAGAATTCATTATGCTGGACCCCATGGTCAACATGCATGAGATAAATGGTTTTGGAACGGTTTTGGAATACCAGGGCGCAACACTTCCGTTGATTCGCGGTGTTGAAGTAATGATGGCGTTTTGGCACGGTTCAGGGTTGTCAAGACGCAGCAGTCACGTGTACTCGTGGCGTTGGGTGTTTTGGCACGCTTTAGGATCTTCAAACGGTCGTTTCCCAACGGGGCACTTCCCTCAGTGGAAATGAACCCTTGTGGGGGAAGAGAGAGTTTGGAGGGAGGCCTTATTCCAACATCGTTGATGGGTCTTGTGTTTACACTGGTCCCCCGTCCTCCTCCTCGTCCTCCTCACCACCTCCTCCGCATGACCCCTTCTCTTCCCGGGAAACTTGTGGCATCCCAAGGGGCCCCGAAGGGGATCTCAAGGTCTCGTCTGGGTGAGCGCATGACGTTGCTCCGGTGGACCTCCCAGAATTCCACACAGGTGACAACAACTGCCCAGTAGACAGACGCGGTCTGACTAGGACTTCGAGGCAAATCCAGCCGAGGCGACGAGGCATGGGCAGCGCGATTCGCACATTCTCCTCCCGAGAGACCCTGGCCCCGCGGTGCCCACCTCTGAGTTTGACCAGTGGGGCTGGCGCAGACAGGTCGGCGGCGAGAGTTGTCATCGTGCATCACGTGTATGCTATTGCGCGCAATCGTGTGCAGCTGTTGCGGGGGGGCGCGAACTATGGCACGGGCAACAAATATTGCGTGTGAGGAAGATGCACGCCCGCACCCGCGCACAGCTGCTGCATCCAGCGCGCAAGCTACTGCATCCAGGAAGCATCTGATGCAAACATTATTGCGCCCCTCCCCGCTGACCCATCTGCGCCAGACCCACTACTCCAACTTACGGTCGGGAACCACTGCTTAGCGTGTCGCAGCGGCTGACCTGGCGACACGCTATGCCGTGCACGCAGATAGCGTGTCGCTCCAGTCCGCGCGGCGGGGGGCTCGGAAAAGCTCGGGATGTTGACGCTCGGGGACTGGAAAGTGGATAGCGTGTCGCGCCGAAGCGCGGTGGGCCTGAACCGGCGGAGCGACACGCTAAGCCAAAGCTCTTGACCGTGAACCACGAATGCAAAAAGAGCATCCACCACAGAACTCCGTTCCCAAAGGCCAGCCCTCCGAGCTGGTGGCACTCTGTTCCCGGCACTCTCTCGGGGGGCGCGCCTGGAACGGGGTGCCACCAGCTCGGTGGGGCTGCTGTTGGTGGTGGTTCTTTCGTCTCTGGTGAAACCACCGTGGGCCAGTGGGGAACCAGATGGTCGGGCCACGAGGCGCTCTTGCAGGGTGCCGCATGCGAACCCCACCCCTACCCTCCACGACTTCTGAGGCGGTAGGACCGGGTAGGGCTCGCATGTGTGTCCCCTATCTTGCCGTCGAAACTCCTCGGCCAAAACCTGCCTCCGCCTGGGGTCTCGGCGCCCCGCGCCCCGCCGGCAAGGGGCAGGGGCAGCTGTGCTCGCGCTTCGCGCTCGCACAACGAGCGCACCACTTCGGGGGATCCCACGACCGCGTGGCGACAGACCGCGCGGTGACCTCGGAACCCCAAGAAACCTCACCTGGCAGTCCGTCACAGCAAGGCCGTCAGACCCTGGAGGCCCTGGTGAGCCCGAGACGTCCTCAGAGGACGACCCCAATCCCAAACCCGTGCGGTGACCCCGAATCCCCGCTCTGACTCACGACACGGTGTGGTCACCGCACCGTTGGGGATCCCCGCAGAACTTCGCGCTCTCGCACCGCCCCCCACGGGGAGAGGAGGAGGACGAAGAGGATGAGGATCAGGAATCGCGAGTCGCAAGCATTCAACTGCGGCGGTGGCGGCCCTGAGAGGCGGCGGCGGCCCTGAGAGGCGGGGGACCCTGAGAGGCGGAGGATCGGAGTTCCCAGCGCACGAAAAATCCAATGCGAACAAGCGCTTCCGGCCAAGCAGCGGTGGCTCTCAGCCGCTGACAAGTGTGACGAAAGGGAGGGATGGCGGCCCCGCTCTTCCAAACACCCTTGGGGCCCAACGAGACGGCGCAGAAACGCGCAGGGAGTCAGGGATGCATCGGCAACATGCTGAGTAATCCCACCAGGCCTCTAGGCGTCGGCGGCTAAATGCAATTCTTCTTCCAATTCCATTATTCCCCGTCGGTGGAGGCTTCCAAACTGAGGCTTCCAAAATGCGGTCCGAGTGGATGGGGTCGAAAAACCCGCGCCGCATCGCCGATGCATCGGCTATGTCGGCGTGTGGAAGGTCGGGCTCCACATCGAGCGCCATCGCCGATGCATCGGCGATGCGCCGCGATTTTCCGCCCCCATCTACCCGGATCCCAATTAATGGGCCTGCCATCAGTAGACCCCAAAGCGCGCAGAACGTCGCACAGAGGAAGCACGAGGCATGAGGCAACGTCCTCAGACTTCGACGACTCGAGACTCGAGTTTCAGGTGTGGCCGCTCCGCCAGGGTAGCTATGTTCCCTCCTGTGCTAGCTCTTCATTCCGAGTCTTCTTTTGTCGACCCCGGGGCGCCATGGACGGCATCTGGGCGCGGAAATCTGCGAGAAGCCTCCAGCGTGGGTGCTTCGAGTCGATGGAGGCTCCTGGAGGCGCCCCTGCAGGCCTCCAGGAGCACCCCAAGGTGCCAAACACGTCCGAACAGACAATGAGTCCTCGATCCTGGATGCGCTGGTTTCCGAGTGCGCGCAACGGCCTCACAGGCAGCCTCCTCTCGCCCCCAGCACCCGTCCGAAACAAGGCGGGCGCACCAGCGCCGTGAGAGCTGGTGCGATGTCTCTGGGGTCAGGGCGGGGAAGGGGGCCCTCCTCCTTCTCCCCATGCTCCTCCCCCCCAGTCCCCTCCTCCTTCTCCTTCCCCAGTGCCCTCCTCCTCTTCCTCCTCCAGTCCCCTCCATCTCCTCCAAGGCGCAGCTCTCCGGAGGTTCTGAAGTTTCCTGGAGAAGCGGTATGGTGGCCTCCTGGAGACCTCGAAATACCTCTGCAGCCGGAGGCCTTAAGAGACCTCATGAGACCTCCTCCTCCTCCCCCATCCCGCTGCGCTTCAGCGGCGCCTCGCCGGGCTCGCGTTAGAGCTCCTCTCGACTTACCGCATGCGCCAGTTGCTCATGCACTTCGGACATCAACACATCTGAACCATTGCGGGTGCCTATTCACGTCGAAATCCACAGCGCACATATATCAAACGAATCCATGCAATGCAGGCGCAGATGCGGGGCCCAATGATCAAAGCGCGTGCCATGCTTCTGTTCGCTACATGAGTGGCATCTCAAAGCTTGGCATCGTGCCTTGGTGGATTCGGCGGTGACCTGCGCCATGAGTGCGGCGGTCGCGGCGTCCGGCGGCAGAGCTGTGGATCCTGACGGCTGAGCTGCGTGCCTCGAGACAAATGGCCGAGGGACCGCGCCGGAGCAGGAGGGCCACAGAGCAGCGCGGCTGTCCTTTTGTTCCCCATCGCCACTGTCACCGCAGCCAACGTAACTATTCCTTTGCTGGTCGGCTCCGACCGCCCCGGTCGCATACACCGTCACCGCCGCCATCAATTCCAGGCTGTTGCTAGGGGCGGAAAGACGGGAGGGATGGATCATGAGATGAGAAGGAAAGGATAGGGGGGAAGAAGAGGACGAGAAGGGAATCCTCACTGTCAACTCCCTGCGTGCCAACTATCTCCGCTCCGGGCACATCCGTCGCACCCGCTGTCCAAAAAACGGAGCTCGAGGGTACCGTTGGAGAGGAAGATGGAGCAGAAGGAGCAAGAACAGCGAGGGGGAACGATCAAGATGACGAAACGGGAGGAACCTGGAGAGATGCCACAATAATCTAGGATGGAGATCATCGCGACGAGCCCCGTGCGGGAATATCCGCTGAAACTTGATTGCCGGGAGTGGGAAGGCGTGTGAGATGTGTGGATGTCCCCCTCCCCACGGGTCAAATGTCTTGTTGAAGTAGGGGGCGGGCGGGGTGGGGCGGGGGAGGTGGGCGAGCTCCCCGATTCAACTCCTGGGCCCTCGGAGCCTCCAGAGCCACCCTCCGGCGCCTCCCACTTTGCCCAGGGTGCGTTCCCCCACGGCTCAGGAAGGGCTCCAACGAGCCCAGGGGGGCCACAAACGAAAACGAAACAGATCCTAAGAGACTCCTCGAAGGCCGAACGAGGTCCCAAGAGAGAGCCCAGGCACCGCAAACAACAAACAAACAAACAACCATATGGTTTGATCACTGCAGCTGTTGTTTTGCAACCTCGCCTTCTCGCGCCCAGGCGCCTCCGAGAGGGTCCAGGAGCCTTCCAGGGGGCTGTCAAACAGCCAAAGATGCCGTGAAGATGGCCCTGAATGGTCTCAGAGACTCCTGGCTGGCCTTCAAGGCCCCGAAATAAATGCCCAAAGACGGCCCAAACCTGACCAAAGACGGCCCCAAGACCCCCCCACGTGGCCCCAATACCACTCGCACCAGGACCTCAGAACTTTTGCTTATATAGCGTGTCGCCGCGGCGGCCCCAGCGACACGCTATGCCCTGCAAGCGGATAGCGTGTCGCTCCGCTCCGCGGGGAAGGAGGTCCAGAAAGGCTCGGGACGTTGACGCCTGGGGACCGACTGGGAAGTGGATCGCCTGTCGCGCCGACGAGTGTTGGGCCAGCACCAGCAGAGCGACACCCGATCGAAAAAATTCCGACTGTCTTTGGTACTCTGCCTTCTAAGCGCACACTAACACAGATTAGGGATCCGTGGATCTGGCGCGGTGGACGCCAGTTCCGCAGATCGGGGAAGTTACCCCCGAAACGTGAGACCAGTGCCACCTCATCTGACGACGGAGCGCGCCGATTTCGTATGGAAACTGGACCCGTCGCCAGTCCATGCGCCTGAATCCACGTGTCGCAGCGCCGTTTGCCCGCGACGCGCCCAAGTGGACGACGCCGACACCACGGCGAACATACGGCGAACCTGCGGCATGCCCTGCGCCCCGCGCCCAAGTAGACGACGCTAGCACCGCGGCAGACCCACAGGGAACCCACCGCGTCCGAGGCGGCGTTCGCCCTGGTGGCCGAGGCGCCCTCCCCAAGACGTAAAGCCGCGCATGGGAACAAGCGGCGCGGCGACATGTTTGCGCTTCCTCGGGCTTGGCACTCTGTCTGCCCAGGACTCGGTCCAACAGCCTCGGGTCCCCCGAGCTGCTCCCACTCCAGCGCACAAGCTGCGGGAACAGCACGGGCGCGGGCGGGCGTCGCCCCGCGTGGGCGACGGAGGGACCTTCTTCATCATCGGCTTGCACATGTCGAGGAACTTTTCGCGGTCGATCTGGCTGCTGAAGTCCTGAGCCACGCGCGCCGGGGGGGCGCCGAGAGCCCCCCCGGGCGCCGCGAGCGCCCGCCGATGTGCACGAGTGTGTCCTGCACCTTCGCCCCGCGCGGCGACACCGAGCTTGTGATCACTGGCTGCCTTGCGGGCTCTCACAAGTGGGGGAAATGAAAGGAGTGGGAGAGGGAGGAGGTGCCAGACCAAATGGGAGGGCGCTTTTGGCCCTCTTCCATCCTCCCTGATCCTTCGTTCGTTCCTTCCTCATCGTCCTCTCTTCCTTCCCTCTTCCTAATTTTCCTGGCGCACGGCAGAGGTCCATATACGTGAGGCTCTGGTTTTCTTCAAGCCCGCGTTTCACCCGCGTTCCCCCTCTCCCCTCCTCTCTCTATCCTTTTCCATTTCTCTCTTTCGCTCTTTCTATCTCGCTCTCTCCCCTCTCTCTCCCCTTTGACCCGCGTACGCACACACGACGCACCAACACATCACATCATACCAACCCCTCAACATGCACGCATCATACCCACCCCTGCACACCGTGCGCTAACACCACCCCTGACAGCACACCTGACAAGTCGCCTGACACCAGAGGGGCGCGCATGGGGTGCTCACTGAGCGCGGTCTCTATATGGCCCAGGCTCGCAGCGCACGGCAGGCGTTTTTTTTTCTCGACCTCCGAGGGGGGCGCAAGGGGATGTCCATGAGCGCAGGTTCTGTACGGTCCAGGCTCGCAAGGCACGGCAGGCCTGGCACCCTCTCGGCACCACAAGGGGTGCTCACGGGGTTTGTCCCTGCGAGCACGGTCTCCTTACGACCCAAGCGCGCAGGGCACGGCAGACGTGGCATTTTCTCGACCGCGGCGGGGGTGTGCACGAGGTTGTCCCTGTGAGCGTGGCATCTGTACGGCCCAGGCTCTTACACGGCAGGTGTGGCACGTTCTCGGTGCCTGAAGGGTGCTCGTGGGGTGGTCCCTGAGTGCGTTATCTGCACGGCCCAAGCTCGCAGGGCACGGGAGACGTGGCACTATCTATACACCAAGAGGGGGTGCGCAGGGGTGGTGCCTAACCACGGTCTTTCCACGGCCCAGGCTCGCAGGGCACTACAAGCGTTGGCGCGGCAGTTCCTCGATGCCGCAAGGGGTGCGTAGGTGGTGGGGCCAAACCGCGGCACCTACGCGCTCCAGGCTCGCAGGACACGGCCGACGCAGCATTTACTTTTTCTGTGATGGGGGGGGAGAAGAAGGAGGGGCAAGCAGCAGGGGACGATCGCAACAGCCTTCGAGTCACCAGTGCACTTCGTGGCGACACGCGGCAGAGATTGACCAGCGGCTTGATTTACAACAACATCACAAAAACAAAATTAGCCTGGCGAGGGACCCAACCATATGCAGTTGTTGTGAGCAACGCATTCGGTGGGGCCCCCGATGGGGCCACGAAGTGCTGTCCTGGGCGGGGAGACGCATGCGAATACAGCCACTGGGGCCTTCGGTGGAGCTCCCTATGGGGCCACGAAGCGCTGTCCTGGGTGGGGGGGGGCGCATGCGACCCTCCCCACTGGGGCCTTCGGTGGGGCTCCCTATGGGGCCACGAAGCACAATCCTGGATGGGGGAAGCGCATGCGCCCCCCCAGTGGGACCTTCGGTGGAGCTCCTTATGGGGCCACGAAGCGCTGTCCTAGGCGGGGGGGACGCATGCGACCTCCCCCCCCCCCCACTGGAGCCTTCGGTGGAGCTCCCTATGGGGCCACGAAACGCTGTCGTGGGTGGGGGAGACGC
This sequence comes from Prorocentrum cordatum, assembly GCA_963575745.1. Lineage (NCBI taxonomy): Eukaryota > Dinophyceae > Prorocentrales > Prorocentraceae > Prorocentrum > Prorocentrum cordatum. The sequence continues at coordinate 1,217,596 of CAUYUJ010015171.1, forward strand.
ATGCGACCCCCCCACTGGGGCCTTCGGTGGGGCCCCCTATGGGGCCACGAAGCGCTGTCCTGGGTGGGGGAGACGCATGCGCCCCCCCCACTGGGGCCTTCGATGGGGCTCCCTATGGGGCCACGAAACGCTGTCATGGGCGGGGGAGACACATGCGACCCCCCCCAATGGGACCTCCGGTGGAGCTCCTTATGGTGCCACGAAGCGCTGTCCTGGGCTGGGGAGACGCATGCGACCCCCCCCTACCGGGGCGTCGGTGGAGCTCCCTATGAGGCAACGAAGCGCTGTCCTGGGTGGGGGAGACACATGCGCCCCCACCCACTGGGGCCTTCGGTGGGGCTCCCTATGGGGCCACGAAGCGCTGTCCTGGGTGGGGGAGACGCATGCGACCCCCCCAATGGGACCTCCGGTGGAGCTCCTTATGGGGCCACGAAGCGCTGTCCTGGGTGGGGGAGACGCATGCGCCCCCGCCCCCCCACGGGGGCGTCGGTGGAGCTCCCTATGGGGCAACGAAGCGCTGTCCTGGGTGGGGGAGACGCATGCGACTCCCCCAGCTGGGGCCTTCGGTGGGGCTCCCTATGGGGCCACGAAGCACTGTCCTGGATGGGGGAGACGCATGCGCCCCCCCACTGGGACCTTCGGTGGAGCTCCTTATGGGGCCACGAAGCGCTGTCCTAGGCGGGGGAGACGCGTGCGACCCCCCCCCCCCCCCCCCCCACTGGAGCCTTCGGTGGAGCTCCCTATGGGGCCACGAAGTGCTGTCCTGGGTGGGGGGGACTCATGCGCCCCACCCCCCACGCGGGGGCCTTCGGTGGAGCCCCCTATGGGGCCACGAAGCGCTGTCCTGGGTGGGGGAAACGCATGCGGCCCCCCCCCACACACACACTGGGGCCTTCGGTGAGCTCCCTGTGGGGCCACGAAGCTGTGTGATGATGCTGCTGGTGATGATGAGGGTGATGATGATGGTGACGATGACGATGACGACGACGACGATGGTGATGATGATGGTGATGATGTTGGTGCTGATCATGGTGATGATGATGATGGTGATGATGGGGATGATGATGAGGATGGGGACGATGACGATGATGATGATGATGGTGATGATGATGATGATGATGATGACGATGACGGCGGCGATGGAAGGAGGGGGAGAAGGATGAGGGGGAGGGAGGAGGGAGGAGGGGAGGAGGACTGAGGAGGAACGCGGGGCGCCGTCTCTTCAAAACGAGGACTCAACACCACAAGATGGCTGGGAAAAAAACACTGGCGAGAAGAACTGAAGTGGCCGGCCGGGTAAACGTCACCACATTCAGGGGGAAGGAGAAGAGGATGGGGGGCGAAGAGGAGGAGGAGGAGCAGGAGGGCGCGCGTTACAAGAGATACCAGCCAGAGCCAGGAGCAGCGGTCAGGCGAACGTGCAATAAGCGAGCCATCGCGCGTACCCTGGGGCTGGTGGGCACCAGAACTGGTTTTAAAAGACCGCGGAAATCATCGCCCGACTGCTCGGCAGTCTAGGCGCCCACATGGTCACGGCAGCGCAAGCGCAGAGAAAGAGAGAGAGAGAGAGAGAGTGAGAGAGAAAGAGAAAAAGAGAGAGAGAGAGAGAGAGGAAAGAGGAGGAGAGGGAAAGGACGGGGGAAACGCACGACCCCAGTCAGTGCGAAAGTCTCAGGGGTAGCAGCGGTAGCCGTCCCCAGGGCGGGTGGAGGCCGACGGACGGTTGGAGACGGGCAAAAATCTGCGGGCCCTCCAAGGACCTGTCAGCGCAACGTCCCGCTGCGGGCTCGTGCACTGAATTCGGGAGGGGGGAGGGCAAAGGAAAGGTGAAACCGCATTCCCGCGAGCGCTCCGGGCCGCAATGGCCACGACTGCTCCGCCGGCCAAGCTGCCCCGCGCGGGCTCGGAGGCCACTGCCTCACATAGCCCCCCCCCCCCGGGGGGGCCACGCCACGCACCCGAGGGGGGCAGAGGTCCGCGCCCGATGCATCGCCGATGCGGCGCGATGTCCAGACCCAATATGCTGAGACCGCATTTGGAAGGCTTGGATACAGTCGGACCTAGGACAGAAACACATCCTTCAAAAACATGAGACCCTCCGCCGGCCCAAACGAAAGGACAACCAGGGGTGCCCTCCCCCAGGATGCACAATAACGTCCAACAAACACGAAGAACACTGGGGTACCCTCTCCGAACCGTTCTCAATATTTAGAGACTTCCTGAGTGGGGTCAGAGGATCTCTCTGCGGAGAAAGAAACGGGAGAGAGGCGGACTCCTGCCCCCGCGGGTGTGGGGCCCCCAGGGGGGGCGGTGGGCGGACAACTCGTGCCCCTCCCAGCCGAAAATCCGCCGACCCTGTCGGCGTGTGTGAGGGGCTTCTCCGTTCGACTCGTCGTCTCCGTCGTCTCCTTTCTCCCCCTCCCAGGGCTCTCCTCCTCGAGCGCGCTATCCAACGCGAAATAAAACGACGTCGTAGTGGAGTCGAAGGGAAGCCCCTGCCCTTTGATTCCTTCCCCGCAGGGGGGGGGGGAGGGGGGGAGGTCCTGGGGCAGATACGACGCCCGCCGGGGCGCACGTTCCTCGAACGGGCACACAAAGGATGCACTTCCTCCTCCTTCTCCTCCTCCTCCTCCTCCTCCTCCTCCTCCTCCTCCTCCTCCTCCTCCTCCTCCTCCTCCTCCTCCTCCTCCTCCTCCTCTCCTCCTTCTCCTCCTCCTCCTCCTCCTCCTCCTCCTCCTCCTCCTCCCGCAGAGGCGTCCCGGGAGCGGGCCCCGAGTCAAAATACCACCCCCCTAGGGGCGAGCGGGCACGCCCGAGATGCACTTCTTCCTCTTCCGGGAGCACGTCCCAAGTCAGAATATCACACTCCCGGGGCGCACTTTCTTCGAGCGGGCACACAAAGGATGCACTTCCTCCTCCTCCTCCTCCTCCTCCTCCTCCTCCTCTCCTGCTCCTCCTCCTGCTCCTCCTCCTTTTCCTCCTCCTCCTCCTGCTCCTCCTCCTCCTGCTCCTCCTCCTCCTCCTCCTCCTCCTCCTCCTCCTCCTCCGCTTCCTCCCCCCACTCCTAGCCCTTTCGATCAGGGTCGGCGGCACCGGCCGTCAGGCCTCTCCAATCAGACCAAAGAGTGCCAGGGGGAGCCCAAACAACACTGTCCAAGAGACGTAGTGTCGGTCCACGCACCCACCGCTCCAGCCGAGCGTCGGCGTCGCCGGGACCTACCCGCCCTCCAGGCGGCCACCATGCAGGGCTGGGCCGAACGACGCGGGGGCAGGGGAGAGAGGGAGGGAAGGAGAAAGAGAGGCGGAATCACACTCCAGGTGCGCCCAGCTCACGAAAGTGACGGTGTAGACGATGGCGCTGGTGCCAGCTCAGGCGCAGGCGTGAATGCTAGCGAGTCGGTGCTGGCGTCGATGCTGGCGTAGGCGCAGGCGTTGATGTTGATGACTGTGCTGTCGTCGGCGCTGGCGGGAACGCCAGCGTTAGAGCCGGCGCTGGTGCCAGCGTGAGGACTGCTGTAGGCGATGGCGTTGTTGTTGGTGGTGGCGCCAGCGTCGGTACAGCGGCGCTGGCGACAGCGCAGATTTAGGTGCTGGCGCCGGCGCCGACGCAGCATTTACTTGGCACCAGAAGGGGGTGCGCAGGGGGCAGGTGCCTCATACGCCTCCAGGCTCACAACGTGCGACACGGGTGGCATTTCCTCAACACCAGGGCGGATGTGCAGGGGGCGGGTGCTGGCTCGCAGGGCGTAGCAGCAGTGGCATTACCTTGACACCAGATGGGGTGCGCACGGGGAGGGCGCTCTCTACGCTTCAGGCTCGCACCCGAGGGGCTGCGTAAAGGCGGCCCCCCTAACCCATCCGCAACATAATGACTGCAAAAACACACCACTCATAAACTGAATCTGTAGGCTTCCTTGATCACCTCATGTAGAATTATCATGTGCGGGCTCTGCAAGCCACCACATTCCAACGCCTTCAACAGAGCGCTTTCTGGCGTCTTTGGCAGGGGGGGAAGGGGGTTTCCACCCCCCCAAACCACGGGGTGGGTGGGTGGGGGGGTTCGGGATCCAGGGGGACCTCGAAAAAACCAGGGGATGTGCAACCCCCCCTAACCCCTCCCCTCCCCTCCCCGGGGCCTCCCAGGGGGGTTCGACCCCCCCCCCCCCTACTCGCCGCCAGCAGACGACGACGACGACGACGACGACGACGACGACGACGACGACGACGACGTCGTCGCAGATCTGCGCCAGCGCCCGTCCGCCCACCCGCGTTGTAGAAAAAAGACGAGGGAGAGGAACGGGGGAGGAGGGGGAACAGCAGCGGGAGGGGGCGGTGGTTCAGGGGTGGGAATGGTAGTGGGCGAGAGAACACGAAGAGGAGGGGGAGGAAAAGGACAAGGAGAAGGATAAGTGGAGGAGCAGGAGGAGGAGGAGGAGGAGGAGAAGAAACAGAAGGAGGAGGAGGAGGGGGATGAGGAGGAGAAAAGAGGCTCTTGGCACCCTTTCTTCACATAGCCATTATTATCCTGCGCCTCGCTCCCTCCGTTCCCACTCCTCCTCCACCTCCTCCTCCGCCTCCTCCTCCTCCGCCTCCTCCTTCCGGTGCTAGGTGCGGCCGCGAAACAGGACGGAGTTCCTCGTCCTCCATCAGGCACTCGCAGGAGATACTGGACTCGCTGTTCGCAGACAAAATCTTTTTGGTCTTGGTGACGGCGTCCTCACGCGGTCGCTCTGGTCTGAGGGCTGCGCAATAATCACGATGGAAGGCTTCGCCACTCTTCAAGCCCCAGGGCCCTCACGTTCCGCTCCGACTCGAAAGGCCACGAGCACGAGCCACGATTTGTGAATAACATGCTGTGATCAGTACAGGGCGTCGGATCTCCGCGGCGCGGCGGCGGCGGAGGCGACTGTTGTCGCGAATGCGGCAGCGGCGAGGAGCGGTAGCGCAGGGCGGCCGAGCAAGCGCCTCAGTCCAGCATCGGGGCGGACGGGAACGGGGGATGGGGCCGAGGGAGCTCGGGCGAATATCACTGGCACGCAGCCGGCTTCTCCCGTGCCGCAAAGCGCCGAGCGCGGAAGCGCATCCAGGGAGGAGCTAGGAAGCAACGTGCAACTCTCACCCCACCACCCCACGATCCCGTCCGAAATATACGTAATATAGTCCATAGATCTACGGGAGATTGGTAGATATGCTTCGTAGGTTCGACGGGAAGTGAATTTTGGGGTAGATCCATTCTGTAGTCGACCCCCTGCTCGAGAAGGGCTGGGCCCTGCAGGGGCAGGAGGAGCGGGAGCTGGGCCGGGAGCGGGGGCAGGAGATCTCTCGGGGAGGGCACGCACTCCCCGAGAGCCCCCACGACGTCTGTCGAGGCGCCAGCGGCGTCCATCGGGGGCGACGGGACCCCAGGGAAGGAGCGAGCGAGCGAGCGAACCAACCAACTCTGCGAACAGCTGCCTGGGCCTAGCTGAGACCAGTGAGGGAAGCCATGGCCTCTTGGAAGATACAAAAAGGAACCGTGACTGCGGGGCAAACAAGAAGTTGAGACAGAAGGAAGGGGGAGGAGGAGGTCCTGGTTGTGGATGCCGACGAGGTGCTGTCACGTGTCGCTGGCTTTCTGGTGTTCGAGCGACGGGCCCGGGGGGGGAACAGAAAGGTACCGATACCACTGCAGGCGAAACGTAGCCACAATAACGTGGGTCGAGGACACCAGCCCCTTCACCACATGTCACATGCGCGGTGCTCCAGGGGTATGTCGCATACCTCGAACGAAGAGCGTCCAGAGTGGAGAGTCCAGGCACAAAGACCATCAAGGGGCCCTGCCGAGACTACGGCTGCTCTTAACCCTCGTGCCAGCCGTACCCCCCGTACCCCTCCCCATGCGCGTTCTGACAAGGATTCCGAGGCGAATCCAGCCGCGTGGAGGCCCGCAACGGTGAGAGCGAAGGAAGCGCCTCTGCGCGACTGGCCCATGGGAGGAGAGCTCCCTCACGCTTTTCAGGGGCCAGGACCGGGAGGGGACAAGGCAGCGCAGAACCCCTGCCGCCACAGGAACACCAGCACGGCTGCTTGTCAGGAGGCTGATGCCTGTACTGCGCCGCCTTCCAGTCGCAGCGAGGCAGAGGCAATCCGCACGCGCGTCTGTGCGAGACCCGGGCACGGCGACCCGAATTAGCCCGCGTGCAAGAGGAAGGGGGAAGGCGAGGCGGCGGCCTCAGAGGGGGGGCCAGCATTCCCTCGACAGGCGCGTTCCACTACTCGCAAAGTGGCTACTCACAAATGGCCTGGATCCGCCGCGGGGGATCTGCGACAAAGTACATCGAAGCAGACATGTTTTTGTTTTTTTCAGGCGTTTGTGAGTACAGTAAGCTCTCTGCGAGCAGCGGAACGCGCGCGGTGATTCCCGCCTCACACGCCGGCGCCCACTTCGGCTGGGGCGTGCCGGAGCCGTCGGTCGACGAGGGTCGGCCGACGGCTCCTCCCCCTCTTTCCCCCGCCCTCCCTCCCTCCCTCCCTCCTCGTCCCCCTCTTCCTCCTCTGTGCCACTGGGCTGTCTCGCGCTCGTAAAAAGCGTCGCAGCGCCTCGACCACCAGGGGAGGCCTGGGCGCGCGGCACGGGCGGGGGCGTCTGCCTCTCCCCCCCCCGCCCCGAGGTCTCGGCGACGAGGCCGTGCCTGCGGCGCGGCAGACTGCGCGCTGGCCGCCCCTGGGCGCGCGCGACGCGGGAAGGCTCTCGCGAGGGCGCCACAGGAAAACGCGCGTGCGCGCTGCGCCGGGACAGCGCGGCGCAGCGCCTGACATCTCGCTGGCTGCGCCCTGCTGGCCGCAGCAGCGTCCCGCCCTCCGGTGCCCTCGACGTCGTGGCTTCTCACGGCGTCGACCCCCAGAAGTCCCGACCCCTTCCCCAGGGGCAGCTTCCCATCACGACCCACTTCCGAAGGCCCTGGGGCCCGGCGAGGGCCCCTCCCCCTCCGAGACCGACAACTTCCCGACACCGTCCGCCGTGACCTCTGTTCGCGATGCGAGGCGGGCCTGGGCCCCCTCGCGCCACCCCTCTGTCCAATAGGGGGACCCGCGGCGGCCGTGGGTGACCTCGGCCGTTCTGCCGGGCTCCGCCGCACGAGCGGGCAGAGCCCGCGGCGCAACCCCAAGGTATCCGTACCACTACTTCCCGGACATCTCCTGGGGTGCGCTCCGACAGACATCTCGAGGCGAAGCCAACCGTGGCGACGAGGCGTTCTGGCCAGAGTGTCGAGGTGAATCCAACGGTGGCGACGAGGGCCTCCCAGGGGGCCCACCAGGGGGAACACGGAAGGGTAGCGGTATGGGTGCCGTTTCCTCCTGATGGGCGGGGCCCGTGCGCCCAAAGTGTGACCGCCCGCGGCGCCGCACGGTCGCCTCTCGCCTCGTGGGGGAGGGGCCTCTCGCACCCGACGTCGCAGACCCACGCTCGGCACGCGGCACCGGGGCCCACCTCCGCCCCTCTGTGTCGAAGGGCCAGTCAGAGGCGGAGGATCGGCCAGTGCTCCACAGCTTAAGGGGGCTGAGCCCAGACGGAGTGAGCCCAGGCGGAGACCAAGAGGCTCTGAGCAGGAGAGGCTGCGGAAGGTCTCCGACGGAGTAATCCCAGGTGGAGGCCGAGCGCCCCGTATGGACTTACTCCATATGGACTCAGCAACCGCCGAACACCACGCACCTCCACGCCCTGTCTGCCAATCACCCCCCCGTAGGCCACGAGGCCGGAGCCTCCAATCGCCGAGCATGGATCCCACATGTGCTGGCGACCCGTCCGTGCCCCACCTGACAGCCGGCACGATCCTCCTCCACGTCCAGTTCCTCTCAACATCCTCCCGCTCCTCTCGTGCTCGCGCAGGCGACCTGGACCTTCCCTGACTCCCCTCCCTCCTCTTGATCCCCCCTCCTCTGGCTGTCTCTTCCTCCTGTCCTCCGCCTGCTCCTGCTCCTTCTTCTAGTCATTCTGCCTACCATCTTTCACCTCCCCGTCCTCCTCCTTCTCCTCCCCCTCAGCGCTACGACGGGGGGGAAACGATCCTCTAGCTTGAAGAAGGCCTTTTTGTTGGACAGAACGTCGCAGCCGGTCTTATCCTGACGCGACTTCGGATCGAAGGGGCGGCGCTAGAAAGAGGAGGAGGAGGGGGAGGAGGAGGAGGAGGAGGAGGAGGAGGAGGAGGAGGAGGGGGAGGAGGAGGAGGAGGAGGAGGAGAAGGAGCACGGCAACACCGAGGAGGATAACGATGATGTGAACGAGGACGAGGCGAAGGATGAGGCGAGCGAAAAAGGATGCGTCTCGCGACCACACGGCGCTGGCCATCTCCGTGATCAAACCAGCCAGAGGGCAGTGGATACCTGAGCTTCCTCCGACCTTCAAACTTAACTATCCTCTCTTCCTCCTCCTCCTCCTCCTTCTCCTCCGCCTTCTCCTCATCCTCCTCTTCCTGCGGTTCCCCCTCCTTCGTATGCGTATAGATCATTGTCCAATTGTCACACTATCCTCAGCGTCATCGTTTCCTCCCCTCGACCATCAACCCTGTCGTTCCCCCCCTCCTCTGCGCACGTGCCCACCTTCTCCCCATTCTGATCAATTCGTCCATCCTCATGCTCACCCTCCTCCTCCTTCTCCTCCCCCTCCTCCTCCTCCTCCGTCCTCCTCCTCATGTTCCTCCTCCTCCTCCTCCTGCTCCTCCTCTTCCTCCTCCACTTCCCTCCTCCTCCTCTTCCTCCCCCTCCTCCTCCTTCTCCTCCTCCCCCTCCTCCCCCATGCGCGAGCTGCAACGGAGGCGGTCGGCGCGTTCTGCGCACATGCGCACCACGAAGCCAATGAAGCCCACGACGGGAGCAGCGGGGACGACGAGGATGCCGAGGAGAAACATCAGTATGTGCACCAGCAGGAGCGAGTGGCGGAAGAAACAGGAAGATGAAGAAGAGGAAGAACAACAACAACCCGTCGGTGGGAAGAAAATGGTAGAAACATGAAATATGACAAAATAGTCTGGGTCTCCGCCCACTCCCTGAAAAGAAAAGAAGAGGGAGAACCGCTAGACTCTTGAAGCAGTGAGGCGACTGAAGTAGATTGGACTCTGGGCCTCCAAAAAGACCTACCTTCAACGACCGACGTGTAGCACCAACAGGCGGCAGGCAACACGATCGCAACATTGATGGTCGATAGCGCTCGTGCTCGCGCTGGGCCTCTCGGTTCGACGCGGGACTCCTGCAATACGTTCGGTAACACATCCGCCTGTGGAGACAATGATACCGAAGATGTCCCCGCAAGCTCGACAGCGGCGTCCATGATACTAAGCGGCGATTGGCGCAAGGCAATCGTATGGGCTGTGTCCCGCATCTCTCTGATGATCTTTCTGCGAGCCTCTGGACATGTGATGTCCTCCAACTCATGATTATCGGGGCAGTCTGGTGCCTATATTGCAAATCTCCATCTTTCGAGCGAAAGTCCAATCCCTTGAGCAGGTGATCTATTCGAGCGTTATGCCAGCAGACTTGATAGCCCATCTCCCGCCCTGGCCTGCTGGAACACACATGCTTCGAAATACTCTCCGCACTGCTGGCCTGGGGCAACATCCGCACGCTGAGGCGCCGGCTGCAATCCAATGCTGCGACCGCGACCGTGACCGTATCCGTGACCCTACCCGTGACCGTTGTATTTGCCGTCGCCGTGACTGTGATCGTAACAATGACCGTGGCCATGGTCGTGACCGCGATTGTGCGGGCCGCATGTCTATTCCGAATCCTAATGTCGGTGCGACCCGAGACACCCAGGCTTGGGTCTCCCCATGCAAAGCTGCCGTCTGCGGGTGAAATCCTTGAACTGCTTGGCAAAGACCCTGATCAAGCACTCGTCCATGTCGCGGCCGCCGACCTAGCAAGTCGAGTCCCCCATTCCAAGCATTCCCACTCAAAGTCGAACCTAGCAGCAGCCACGAGGACGCCCCAACAGGCCCGATAAGACCCGCAAGCGTTCAGACACTTCGACCCTCGAACCTATATCAGGAAGTTGAAAACACACATGACTGGATGCACATGAGGAACCTTCGGAGACCGAGCTCTCGATACACATGCGGAAGGCTGGCGTACCTGGTCACACGAGAGCCCGGCACTGGCAAGACATGCGGCCGTGTGTGTATCCAGTTCCTGGCCGGGCTGGCCACATCACGTGTGCCCAGCTTCGCACCGTCTCTTGGAACGACTCCCAACGAGAGCCTGGGCCGCAGTACTGCCGCCGCGTCCTTTCATGTTCTGAGCGCCTGGCCCTGTTTCAGTCCCCCCCCCCTCCGCGGCCGCACTCACCTTCTCCCGCCTCCATTGTGCCAACCTGCCAATGCGCAACCCGTTTAGGCCACCCCGCGCTGAGCGACCGCCAGCCCGGCGACTAAAAGACGTGTCCAGCTTCCTGTAGCCCTCGAATAGTTTCCTCCTCGTCCTCCGATCCTTCTGGCTTGTGTTTTTCGACATTGTGGCGGCTGGTGGGATGAAGGGGTAGGCATACAAAAAGGAGGGTAGCAGCGGGTAGCACGCATCGTATCCATTTGGGCTCCCAGCAGTCTCCTGTGCGGCTTAGGCTGGCGCTTGAGGGCGCCCCAGCACGCTGCAGAGGGGTCGCACATGGCTTGAACACGAGGAGAGGCATCGGGCCATCGAATTCTAGAGTACTCCTCCTCCCCAGAGCTCGCTCCTCCACCCACCCTTCGGTTACACGTGAGAGTGACGCTGGGCAAGATTGACTTTTCGTGCGCGGCTTCTGGGGGGTCGCGGAGGGGGCGAAATCCAAGCGTGCCAGTCGGTGCTGAGAGGAACCCTAGTAGCCCGCACCAGAGGTCGGCCCTGAGAGGAACCCTCGTCGTCGGCGCAGAGGCCGCCCGAGACAGCAGTGGGCAGACGAAGTGCACGCAATGGGGCATCATCACGTTTGATTTCATGCAGCTGCATCACATCATCGTCTTCGCACCGCGTTTGGCGGACTGCATATGGAGTGCGTTTGGCGCACCATCTATCTCCATGCCGCTGCATCGCATCATCGTCTTCGCTTCGCGTTTGGCGGTCTGATCCGGGACGCATTTGGCGCACCATCATGGCTTGTTTACCTAACAGCGAAGACTGATAGCTTTCTAGTAGGGTCAAAAAAAAGCATCATGACTCCCGAGGGGGGTCTGGGCGAGATCCGGACAGGGTGCCCCAGGAACCCCCCGGGAAACCGGGGACTCCATTTTTAGCCAACGGTAACGCACTTCGTGGTCTTCGAGTTCCCAGAACTCCACTCCTGGGCATGACTTTGAATGCCCGGAGCCAACTGTAGGCCACTTTGTGGTCTTCGAGTTCCCAGAACTCCATTCCTGGGCATGATTTTGAATGCCCGGAGCCAACTGTAGGCCACTTCGTGGTCTTCGAGTTCAGAGAACTCCATTCCTGGGCATGATTTTGAATGCCCGGAGCCAACTGTAGGCCACTTCGTGGTCTTCGAGTTCCCAGAACTCCATTCCTGGGCATGAATGCCCGGAACCAACTGTAGGCCACTTCGTGTTCTTCGAGTTCCCAGAACTCCACTCCCGGGCCACATTTTGAATGCTAAGGCAGGCTGATGCTGAGGCTGAGGCAGGCTGAGGCTGAGGCAGGCTGAGGCTGAGGCCGAGGCTGAAGGCAGACTGAGGCTGAGGCTGAAGCAGGCTGAGGCTGAGGCTGAGGCAGGCTGAGGCTGAGGCTGAGCAGGCTGATGCTGAGGCAGGACTGAGGCTGAGGCTGAGGCTGATGCAGGCTGAGGCTGAGGCAGGCTGAGGCTGAGGCCGAGGCTGAAGGCAGACTGAGGCTGAGGCTGAAGCAGGCTGAGGCTGAGGCAGAGGCAGGCTGAGGCTGAGGCTGAGGCAGGCTGATGCTGAGGCAGGCTGAGGCTGAGGCTGAGGCTGATGCAGGCTGAGGCTGAGGCAGGCTGAGGCTGAGGCCGAGGCTGAAGGCAGACTGAGGCTGAGGCTGAAGCAGGCTGAGGCTGAGGCTGAGGCAGGCTGAGGCTGAGGCTGAGGCAGGCTGATGCTGAGGCAGGCTGAGGCTGAGGCTGAGGCTGATGCAGGCTGAGGCTGAGGCAGGCTGAGGCTGAGGCCGAGGCTGAAGGCAGACGAGGCTGAGGCTGAAGCAGGCTGAGGCTGAGGCTGAGGCAGGCTGAGGCTGAGGCTGAGGCAGGCTGATGCTGAGGCAGGCTGAGGCTGAGGCTGATGGAGGCTGAGGCTGCAGCCTGAGGCTGAGGCCGAGGCTGAAGGCAGACTGAGGCTGAGGCTGAAGCATGCAGAGGCTGAGGCTGAGGCAGGCTCAGGCTGAGGCAGGCTGAGGCTGAGGCTGAGGCTCAGCAAGCTGAGGCTGAGGCAGGCGGAGGCTGAGGCCGAGGCTGACGAGACTGAGCTGAGGCTGAAGCAGGCTGAGGCTGGCTGAGGCAGGCTGAGGCTGAGGCTGAGGCAGGGCTGAGACAGGCTGAGGCTGAGGCTGATGCTGAGGCGCTGAGGCTGAGGCAGGCTGAGGCTGAGGCCGAGGCTGAAGGCAGACTGAGGCTGAGACTGAAGCAACTGAGGCTGAGGCTGAGGCAGGCTGAGGCTGAGGCATGCTGAGGCTGAGGCTGAGGCTGAGGCAGGCTGAGGCTGAGGCAGGCTGAGGCTGAGGCCGAGGCTGAAGGCAGACTGAGGCTGAGGCTGAAGCAGGCTGAGGCTGAGGCTGAGGCAGGCTGAGGCTGAGGCTGAGGCAGGCTGATGCTGAGGCAGGCTGAGGCTGAGGCTGAGGCTGATGCAGGCTGAGGCTGAGGCAGGCTGAGGCTGAGGCCGAGGCTGAAGGCAGACTGAGGCTGAGGCTGAAGCAGGCTGAGGCTGAGGCTGAGGCAGGCTGAGGCTGAGGCTGAGGCAGGCTGATGCTGAGGCAGGCTGAGGCTGAGGCTGAGGGCTGAGGCTGAGGCTGAGGCTGAAGGGCTGAGGCTGAGGCTGACTGATGCTGAGGCTGAAGCAGGCTGAGGCTGAGGCTGAGGAGGCTGAGGCTGAGGCTGAGGCAGGCTGAGGCTGAGGCTGAGGCAGGCTGAGGCTGAGGCTGTGACTGCGACTGCCGTTGCCACTGCGACTGTCATCGCGAATGCGACTACGACTGCGAGAACAGCAGAATTCTACAACTGGATTCTCATCTGAATCTTAAGGGGAATGCTTCCAAACATGCTCCTACACATCGCTGTTAGGTTGCGTTGCCGGGATAGTTAGTCATTCCTCTGCCCACACGTCCACAAGACGCACGGCTTACCTGCTTGCTTGCTTGCAGAGGTCACTCCTGCTAAGGGTCACGCTGACGTGCAGCCGAACCCTCCACAGCGAGCAGCAGGCGCGCCACCTGGCGCGCCGTGGCCATCCCGCAGCTTCGCAGCTCTATCCGCCCCTGTGTGTCGGGAGGGCGAGCAGGCAAGGAGAAGCCAGCTCTGGCGGGCGTGGAGCGCACGCCGGGACCTCCTCTTGCGGGGGTGGGGCGCTCGACCCAAGATGCTCCAGCAGGGCCCCACGACAGCCCATCATGGTGGAATAGCAAGTCGCACTCAAACCTACATAGGGAGGAGGAATGGGCAGGGGAAAGGATATGAACGCGCTATAGGCATGGGTGCGGGTTGTCGGACCCCTCTGGGGGCACCCGTTCGAGCGGGGACCTCCATCCGACAACACACACCCAGAAAACACCAGAAATCCAAGGGTCAAACAGCTATGGGTGCTAGCTGTCAGCTCGTCACAAGCTGGCATCCCCTGGGGACGCGATTTCTGCACACCACTTCCACAACCAAGCTGGTCCAGCACAAGGTGCGCGGGCGAGGGCCATGGCAATCCTCCCCCCCTCGCTCTGCGTGTTCAAAGGAACGCCTGCATGCGTACACGTGCGGGAGATCAAAGATTAAGGCATCAGAGACCTTCCAAACATTCGGCCGCACACGTCGACGCAATATCCCCGAACTCTCGCTGACAAAAAATGCGTCCTCGCTTCCCTCTGGAGGACAGCCATGACTTCCGCTACGAGAGCCCGAAACAATCGGTACACGTGGTTTGATTTACATTCGTAGAGAGAGAGAGGTGAAGTACTTCGTGCATCGACGGATGGAACAGTACCTGATGTAAGCCTCAATTGACCATGCTGAGGGCACCACTAGATTCCTGTGAGTCCTCGGATCATGGACCTTCGAGGGATCGGACGTCTTCAAGGGGCACCTGCTGGCAGGCCAATGCCGTATCCAATGCACCTACTGTAGGACAGCCACCCGCTTGCGCAAATGAGTCGAGCGTGCCCCGTATGGCACAACCATAGGCTGGCTTAACGACCCACTTTGGGCACCAAGTCTCTGCACATGCGAACCGGAAACACGATGGTGAAATCGATCGGAATTCGGTGCTCAACAGAAGAGGTAAGCGATGCCAGAAACAGACTACCACCAAAACGTATCGATTGGCAGCTCGAACCAATCGGAAAAATTAAACTCATGTAGCAACGTTGTTGGCCATAGTCGTCTGCACACTTGGATACAACGTAACTGCATGTGTGTCTGTATCGGCGCGCATATGTGAAACGTGTGCTGCATTCGTCTGAAAATGCCTGCCCATCATTGCCCTGACGATCTGAGGAGCCGGCCATGTCCGAGCGCTCGCAGAGTACAGTGAGCTTGCCCCTCGTGAACTGCACGATGGCCACAGAGAAGACCACGTGCCCCATCATGCAGAACGCGACCGTCGTAGGCTTATCCTGCACATGGTGGCGGCCCGTCGTCGCCACAACAGACGCACGACAGCACCATGCCGATCCCAAATATATCGAGCTTAACAGCGCCTGTTACAGGCTACGTGGTCAAACAGCCCTGTGCCAGCGTGTGGTCCACCAAAAAGCCGCGATGAATTAAGCAGAACCCCTTACGGTATGCACGCACAGTGCTCAGACGCGCTTCCCAAATTCTGAATGACCAGCAGTACTGAAATGCTAGGCGGTTACTGTAAACCTCCTCGGGTTAGGGTGTAAGGCAACACGCACTCACAAACAGCTATGGGGTAGTTTTACCGACGACACAAACCAAACGCTCCACGTTTACACGTATAGCAGTGCCCCCCATCAAAGATTCTAGAACTGCCAGCCTGGGTGCCGCCTAAGCGCCCCCTGAATGCCGGCAGACGTGTCTGCTTGAGTGCCTGCCTGAATGCCCCAGTGCCCCCTCCTGCAGTAGAGCAATACTCCCTGCGGGAGGCAATGCAATCATCCCTGCGGGAGGCAATCTAATACTCTCCGCGCGGCCCACGCGGCAGGAATTAGCCTGACGAAAGACCCAACCATACGTAGTTGTGAATACCGCAATTGTGGATATATTCCTCGGTGGCGCTCCCTAAGATGGAGAGATGGAGCTCCCTGTGGGGCCACGGAACGTGTGAGGGGTGTGCCAAAATGGCGCGGCGGCGCCTTTGATTTTGATTTGCGCGCAGGTGATCGTCTGCCGAACACTCCTGCCCGTGGCGCCGAAACGACGAGCGAGGGGCCCGAAGAAGGGCCGAAAGAAGCGAGGGACGGACCAGGACCCGAACAGAGCCGAGCGAGGGACCGACCCGAGCAAAAAGGGACAACGAAAAATCGAGGGCCCGAGACACGCGATGCTGGCAAGACTGGTGAAACAATTTGAAGCCCGCGTCCTGGCTCCTGGGCTTCCAGCCTCAACCTGCCAGGCAGCACATTATACAACAGACCGGCAAGGCGGCGGAGAGCCCTTTCCTCTCTTCGCGAGCCTGGGCTGGGGGGGGGGGCAAAAGGAGCACATAAAGGATGAGTGGGCGCAGGCGATGCGGGTGCCTGCTTCTCAACGCCTCTGTACCCACTCATCCTAAGCCTAGCCTGCGTCCGACTGTCCGACTGCAGGGAGAAAGCATAGACAGAGAGGCTGCACAGAAAACCCCAAGCGGCGGGCGGGCAAGAGTCTTCTCTCTTTGGGAGCCTGGCCAGGGGAGGAATGACAAGAGCACAGAAGGGATAAGTGGGCGCAGGCGGAACGGGTGCCTGCTTCTCAGCGCCTCTGTACCCACTTATCCCAAGCCTATCCTACACTTCGACTGTCCGACTGTCCGACTGTAGAGAGAAGGAAGCACAGACAGAGAGGCGTGCACAGCTGTCCCCGCGCGGCGGGCAGGCAAGAGTCTTCTCGTTGCGAGCCTGGCCAGGGGGGGAATGACAAAAACACAGACGGGATAAGTGGGCGCAGGCGGAACGGGTGCCTGCTTCTCAGCGCCTCTGTACCCACTTATCCCAAGCCTACCCTACTTCCTGGAGACTGTCCTCTGTGGCGGCCAGGAAGGGGAGTACTGCAGAACGACACTTCTGGCGGCTGGTGTCGGGGATCCGAGTAGTCCTGCCAGCATCAGACAGACGAGACAGACCAGATATCCCTAGGCGTGTCCGCGCGGCTCGGTGGGCAGCACGCGCACCAGAACCGTTGCATCCACCCCACCTCCGAAATATACACGAGAAGTCTACGGGGCCTCTAGAAGCCATGCAAGATCAAACAATGCCTGAACATTAAAGACATCGTGAGGGGCAGGAAAGGCATATATAACGTTGACATTGCCAACCGCAGTGACCTCACCGACTGGTTGACCAGTGCAGGGGTCACGACCATCACGCATGCGTCGAAGCCGTGAGATGGTGCCAGAGGCCCGAGGGGGCCCAGTGCATAATTTAGTTAAATCAACTGCTTTCTTGCACGAGTAGCGGCCGCATCGTCGACAACGTATGATATTACTTAGCCGCCTGAGCACGTGCCCACCGCCAGTGGGAGAAGAACACTGTGTACGCAATAAATAACTCTTGGAAAATGAACTAGCCCAACAATTCAAGCATCGAAATCGACCCGCCGAGGGGCCCCAGAAGTGCTCATGCAATGCCCCAGAGGAGGCACCAGAGAGGACTAGGGATGGGGCCGTGGGGGCGGGGGACTCATCAGAATCCACCACCCAAACCTTTTTGGGCACGTTCTTGAAACTCCATGCTATACAATGCCCGATATACACACCAAGATTGCGCACAAGCAATCCAGAGCGCTTGACACGGTCGTGCAGTACCGTGTCCAGTGTGTGTAGGTCAGCACCCAGGTTAGCAAGTCTGTCCGCTTGCTTATTACCAGCAGATGTAGAATGGCCACGAACCTTGGTGGCCTTAATTAAATGATACCCAATATCTGAAGCCGCACGGTGGACACGGACCCACAAGGATGCGTGAGTGGCCCATCCGTGCGTGGTAGCTTCATACCCCAACGCCCATCCGTCCACAACGCACTGGGCATCAGTGACAAATTCATAGCAGTCAGAGGGGGCAGCATGGGTTAGGTAAAATAAAAACGCATAAAGCTCAGCCCCTGAGACATCCTGGGTGAGAAAGGGATATGCGCCATATGCACCAGCATTAAGCCGAAGCCGATCATTGGCGATGGCCTCTCCGAAAACATTGCGACTACGCTGGGCAAATGAGCATACGCCCCATCCACAGCGGAGAGTGAGCGGCGAGGGACCATGCTTTCCCGAGCCGTCTCCAAACGCGGGCGACGAGAAGAAGGGGCCGTCTGTGGCTCCTTCCCAGACAGGGTCTGGAAAAGGTGGTGCGAGCAGGGAGCAATAGCGAGGGCCGGGAACCAAGGCAGCGGTCCAGACAGGGTTCTCGCGGCACTGCTCTATGCAACGGGCGAGGGCTGGAGTCGGGCCGAACCAACGACGAAACTCCACAAGCCCATCACACTCATACAGGGTGTGAAACACGGGGTCAGAGGGGGCGACCTGGCAAATGGGGCACACAGGTTTACAGTAAATGCCCCCAGATAAAAAGGTCCTCAAAGCACGTTGCTGGAGGACACCCCATCCTTCAGTATTTTGAGACAAAAGGGAAAGAAGAGGGGGAAGAGAGGGGGGGCCAGACAGGTGACTGGAGGATGGGTGACGCTCAGAGGCCTGTTTCCAGGACCAGACAGACGCGTCGCGAATCACTAGTGCCACCACTTCACGAGGGGAAGTAGACGAAATATCAACGTCGGTTCCAAGAGAAGTGCGCCATATTGTAAGCGAAACCGCAGACCACCCAATTCTACGCATAGTGGCAACCAAAATTTGTCCTGGGCCCTGCAATTCAGTCCACGGGGTATCTGGCGTCACCTTGGCGTAGGCAAACTGGAAAACTTGATCTATCATTCCGACAGGAAGAAGAGAGTCCCATCTAGAGACAGTCCAGAGACGAATAACCTCAGCATGAGCATCGATAGCAGGATCGGTAACACCATGCAACGCCAAATCCATCGTGACAGACCTACGCTTACCTGTGCCGAGACCAGCGTGGTATATAGCACGGACCTGACGAATCTGGTGAGTAGATAGACCGACAACGTCAATGCCGCACATGACAGTGGGCCGCAAGTTAGTGTTTACAATACCTGCTACCTTTGCACCAGCCTTCTTTATCTTCAATAGGCGACGGGCCTTAAACCTGGCCTTTTTCAATCGGCCAGTAAGAACAGGACGAGAACGACGCCCCTGACGTAGCTGGTAGTCAAACCCGAGGTTTCGACACGAGAACTTGACTGCACCAGCGAGACGAGGAGTTTCAGCTGCAATGCTCTGAGCCAACTGGGGGTCGGTAGCCAAGAGCACGATTTTCTTCTCGGAGAGCGGTAAACATGCCGAGAAGGTAAGCTTGCTCATCAAAAGGTGCGACGCATCGGGACCGATTTTGAGCAACTCCCTCTCCGAGCCTATCCCCAGGACCTGGGCGTCGTCGGCGACGAGGGCGGGGTGCATATTTGGATAAGACTGACGAAACGAATCCAACTCGGGCATCAATACAATACGCATAAACAGGTCGGCAAAAGAGCAACCTGCTACAATAGTCTTGCTAGCTCTGACCCACTCCCCAACAATTCGCCGCAACGTGACAACACGTGGGGAACGTTGCAGAGACAGGAAAACCCTCAAGAGTGCTGGATGAAAACCAAACTCACTAGCACGTCTTATGAGACGTTTGTGGCGAAGCTGCTCAAATGCCTTCTGGATGTCGAGCAAAAGTGCAAACACAGACAAACCTTTGGCAGATGCTAACTCCGTGAGCACGCCCATGCGCCACGCACATGCCTGGCAGGAATGACCGCGCACACCATACACGTACGGACGAGGATGCAATCGCGCCCACATAGCACCATACGTGTGCCTGAAGAAGAACCGAGAGAACGTGCGCGCACACGTCGTGAATATGGCAACCGTACGCTCGCCACCATCAGGCTTCGGGATCAGATTCATGATGAAAACAGCGAGAACGGGAGGAAATCTACCCAATCGCAGAACAGCACGCCAGATACCAAACAGGGCAAGGAGAGACGAGTCGGAGAGCAGCGCATGATGACGTGGACGCATAAAGTCCAATCCCACCGACGTACGAGCGTTGTACTTGCGACACATCTGTCTATACTTGTCCAGGGACGGGTGAGGCAAGGATGCAAGGCAGTCGGGCGGTAACGGCGGAAAATCCAGGGCTCGGCAAGGATCGTCAGGGTGCTCCTGCATGGGCTCCCAGATAGCATGCCAAGCTACTTCTCGCGCCTTGAGATGATGCTGCGGAGTACCGACTGGGGCATCTGGTTTCGGGGTGGTCTTGTCAAAGGAAGCCCAATCCATAGATCCCTTGACGAATCGGTGCGCAGCAGAACCCCCTTCCTGGACCGAACGAATGGCCCATGATGTCCAAGATTGGTACCTCTGCGCCGATGCTGCGCGTTCCAGAGCAGATGCAGACTCACCCAAGACGCCCCGCAGCCAGTCTATGGAACCCAGATCTAGGGTATCAAGCCTGTTGGCATAATACCTCCACCACGACCAATCGGGGGGGGGGGACCACCATCACGCTGCGAAGGACGATATCGGCGCAGGGCTTGGCAGGCTCTCCGATATGCGGGCCGCAGCTGCTTGTCAGCAAGATATAGAAGAGTACCAAGACGGTTAGAGAGATACCTCCAGAGCCTTCCTTCGTATGACGAAAGCACACCACCAGGAAACAGTCTGGAAACCGAGATCTGGATGGTCGAGGAAGGCTCACCCCACTTGGTATAATCCTGCGGATCTGGCAACTGGAAAAGGGCAAGCAACTCCTGGGCAGACGTCTTCAGCCAAGGAGAGGTAAGGCGTTCCAAATCTTCCACAGAGTTGACTGCGTCAGGATCAGGAAAGGCATCCCAGGAAGGCGGGCAGTTTGAACACCCCACTGGACGGATAATAGGGATATGTGGCGGCCGCCGAAAAACGGATACCAAATCTGAGTGGAGATTTCCACGAAGGGTAAGAGCGACAGGCTGGTGCTTGGGGATCAGGGGGGTCTCCCAGACCTCACACTTAACTGCTGCCGAGAGCAAGGGGTGAACCACAAAGTAGTCAATCAACGACTGGGCACCCGCAGACTCATAGGCATGGCGACCTGGCGCGACAATGGCCCCACCTATGAGCGTTAAGAAGTCCGTATTCTGCAAGTCCTTGGGGGACATGTTCCAGTCCCCTGATATGAGAAAGGGGGTGGATATGGTCTTCATGACTGCTGCCACCTGCATCAGTAGCTGGGCATTTCGATCCTCGGCGACTTCCCCCGTATGCAAATATACATTGGCCCAAGGGATACCTGAATCCACGACCCCATGCCATAGCTTCAAGCTAAATCTCTCTGGAGGGGGCATGACAACAATCGGATCCAATGCAAGTTCAGAGAAGGACCTGGCATAATGCGAGACAAGGCCCACTCCTGAACTCAATCCGCCTTTCTGAGTACTAACTGAGGGGTGGAGGTGCGCATGGAACCCATGCTTGTGAGCACGGTTGACTGCGAACTCAATAGCATCCTCTGTACGACAGAGTTCTTGAATACCAACAGCATCAAACCGATCAGAATAAGCCTCCAGGAAAATATCGGCATTAGACCAGGAGGTAGCGTTCACAGAAACGATGACCCAGTCCCGACGCGACTTCTGTCCGAAGGCTGACTTGTCGGGCGGGGTCTGCGATGTGCTAAAGGTCAGACGGGCCCATGGGATTGGAGCCCTCCACCACAGCTGGGGTGTCGGCGGGGCCAGCGGCGGCGGCAGCCGACGGCGAAAACCTTCCTGACTGTCCCGACTGATCAGCTGCAACATCAGGGGCATGAGCAGGACGTTTCGGCGCAGGCGGCAGGTACGGGGAGGAGCCCTGGCAACGCGTGTTGGGGAACCTTGCTGGTCGACAGACATCCTGGGTTCCTCAGGCTGAGACCGAGGCTCTCTGGCACTACCAACAGGAGCATAGCCAGACATAACGATACCCTGGAGGTCACGCAACGCCTGAGCAAGCTTCTTGTCTCTCTGCACTGCCTGGGAAGCTGCGAATCCCAGGCAGTGCAGAGAGACAAGAAGCTTGCTCAGGCGTAGCGTGACCTCCAGGGTGGAACCGCATGCGAGCGCAGCCACTGGGGCCTTCGGTGGAGCTCCCTATGGGGCCACGAAACGTGTGAGGGGTGTGCCAGAATTGGGGGTGGAACCGCATGCGAGCGCAGCCACTGGGGCCTTCGGTGGAGCTCCCTATGGGGCCACGAAACGTGTGAGGGGTGTGCCGAAATGGGGGTGGAACCGCATGCGAGCGCAGCCACTGGGGCTTCGGTGGAGCTCCCTATGGGGCCACGAAACGTGTGAGGGGTGTGCCGAAATGGGGGGTGGAACCGCATGCGAGCGCAGCCACTGGGGCTTCGGTGGAGCTCCCTATGGGGCCACGAAACGTGTGAGGGGTGTGCCGAATGGGGGTGGAACCGCATGCGGGCGCAGCCACTGGGGCCTTCGGTGGAGCTCCCTATGGGGCCACGAACGTGTGAGGGGTGTGCGAGAATGGGGGGTGGAACCGCATGCGGGCGCAGCCACTGGGGCCTTCGGTGGAGCTCCCTATGGGGCCACGAAACGTGTGAGGGGTGTGCCAGAATGGGGGTGGAACCGCATGCGGGCGCAGCCACTGGGGCCTTCGGTGGAGCTCCCTATGGGGCCACGAAACGTGTGAGGGGTGTGCCAGAATTGGGGGTGGAACCGCATGCGGGCGCAGCCACTGGGGCCTTCGGTGGAGCTCCCTATGGGGCCACGAAACGTGTGAGGGGTGTGCCAGAATGGGGGGTGGAACCGCATGCGGGCGCAGCCACTGGGGCCTTCGGTGGAGCTCCCTATGGGGCCACGAAACGTGGGGGGTGTGCCGGTGCATCTGGGGTTCGGTGGAGCTCCCTATGGGGCCACGACACGCGCATGAGTGGAGCTCCCTATGGGGCCACGAAACGTGTGAGGGAGGTGCGAGCATGGGGGGTGGAACCGCATGCGAGCGCAGCCACTGGGGAGTTCGGTGGAGCTCCCTATGGAGCCACGAAACGTGTGAGGGGTGTGCCGAAATGTGGGGTGGAACCGCATGCGAGCGCAGCCACTGGGGCGTTCGGTGGAGCTCCCTGTGGAGCCACGAAACGTGTGAGGGGTGTGCCGAAAAGGGGGGTGGAACCGCATGCGAGCGCAGACGCTGGGGCCTTCGGCCTTCGGTGGAGCTCCCTGTGGGGCCACGAAACGTGTGAGGGGTGTGCCGAAATGGGGGGGGGGTGGAACCGCATGCGAGCGCAGCCACTGGGGCGTTCGGTGGAGCTCCCTATGGGGCCACGAAACGTGTGAGGGGTGTGCCAGAATGAGGGGTGGAACCGCATGCGAGCGCAGCCACTGGGGCCTTCGGTGGAGCTCCCTATGGGGCCACGAAACGTGTGAGGGGTGTGCCGAAATGGGGGGTGGAACCGCATGCGAGCGCAGCCACTGGGGAGTTCGGTGGAGCTCCCTATGGAGCCACGAAACGTGTGAGGGGTGTGCCGAAAAGGGGGGTGGAACCGCATGCGAGCGCAGCCACTGGGGCCTTCGGTGGAGCTCCCTATGGGGCCACGAAACGTGTGAGGGGTGTGCCGAAATGGGTGCAGGGGACGCATGCTGCTGCTGCTGATGCTGATGATGATGATGATGATGATGATGATGATGATGGTGATGGTAATGGTGATGGTGATGATGCGGAGGATGATGGTGATTATGATGATGATTATGATGATGATGCTGATGATAATGATGATGATGAGGAGGAGGATGACAATGATGATGATGGTGGCGATAACGGCGATGATGATGGCGATGATGGTGATGATGACGATGGTGACGATGATGACGACGACGATGATGACGATGACGATGACGACGATGATGGTGATGATGATGACGATGATGATGATGATGACGGGAGGAGGGAGGAGGGGGGAGAGGAGGAAGGAGGCGGGAACGCGGGGCACCGTCTCTTCAAAACGAGGACCCAACACCACAGGATGGTTGGGAAAAACAACACTACAATACTCCCCGCGAGGGGAAAATACGCCCCCATCTGGGCGAAGAGACGCCCTCAAGCAACCAACTTGCCCCATCACGAGATCACTCCATTGTGCGTCCGTATCGAGCTGATATGTCAAAACACCTTCTAGATGGTTAATGCCCTTTGGTCCACGATGCCACTATGATCTCCTTTTCACCATATGGTGCACTACATACTGACACCGACCACCTAAATATTCGGATATCCGAAAATGCGCTCGAATGCTTGCGACATGGCGATGTATAAGATCGAATCACTGAACACCTCACGCGCTTACCATTGCTTACAGGGTCTCGTAGGCAATACTGCTCGCAGACCATATCAACTCTATGGCACTGGGCAGAGGCGGATCGGGCCTGCGTCCATTGTCCACAGTCTACTCGACAGCCCCCATGTCCGCTTCGAAATGTCATGTGCCAGTGGGCCAACGCACCCTTCCGAGATCCCCGGAGGTGCCGCGAGGTCCCACGACATTCCCCAAGCGATGGGGGGACGATAGGAAGGCCCGGCTCAGTAGTGGGGACGCAACGAGGTGGAATCGGCGATACATCGCCGATAAATCAACGATTGGCCAACGACAGCGAAACCTCACGTTCTTGCGCGGGGAGGGCTATCAGGCCCCTATCGGCGATATGTTGCTTTTGTAAGCGGGCCAACGGCAATGAAGAGTCACAATCGATGCCGGGCCCACTGGGGGTCGATGCGTCACCCTCTGAGCCCATCCCCCCCCCTAACGTTGCCCCTCACCGAGGTCCCCCGAGGCCCCCCGAAGCCACGGGGAACCCTCCGAGGCCCCCTTGCTGAAGGCACGAAGCCGGCCCCGCGACCCCCGCTGCTCAAGGCCCCCTGAACGGGGACTTTGACAAACCAGGGCTCTGGCGCCTGCAGCCGTGGGCCGAAGCATGTTCCATTCTTCGCCCTCTCCTACCAGATGTTACGAAGTCCTGCTCAACAATGCCCCGGCCCGACTGCTGCCCGCGGCGCCCATCCGGATCGAAGTCGAGCGACCGGAAGTAGCCGTACTCGAGCGCTACCGCGGTGTGCTCGTGCATTACCCTGAGGACCTTGAGGCCTCGGCTAGGGGCCTCCTGGATGGGGTCCGAGCAGATGGGGTCGAAGGATCGAATCGCATCGCCAATGCATCGCCAATGCATCGCCGATGTATCGGCGACGTCGGCGTGAGGAAACACGGGCTCCACATCGAGCCGCATCGTCGATGCATCGGCGATGCGGCGCGATCCTTCGACCCCATCTACTCGGACCCCATCTAGGAAGCCTGGATCGGCGGGCTGGCAGCGGCGCCGTAGGGCAACAAGTCGGGAGGCAGAAGCAGCACGGCTTGGAGCTCTTGCTTGGCGTGTCGCGGCGGCGGCCCCAGCAAGACGCTGTGCCCTCCAAGCTAGCGTGTGGCTTATGGCGTGTCGCGCCGCTCCGCGGGCCGGGAAGCTTCTGAAAGGCTCGGACCGATGACGCATGGGCAATGGGGCCGAAGCGTGGTGGGCCAGAACAGACTCCGCGACACGGCAAGCAAGAGTTCTCGACCGCATTAATGACGCGCCGCTGTGGGGAGCCCAGTCGCGAGGTACGTGTTATTGTTGACGAAGACATACTTTTTCTGACAGAGGCGGCGAGATAACCCTCTGATGGGCTCCCAACGGCGGCTTGTCATTGGTATTCCCCCCCCCCCGAGCAACCGCCGCCCCGGGCTCCGAGGAGGACCTAGGGCAACTCCGATGCATGTCCCCGGGGGGGCCCCGGGAGACGTCACCTGTCCACCTCGCCGCTCCGCCGCGTGCCCGGCCCAGGATCGGCACCGCCAGAATCGGTGAGGTAAACAGCTGGCGTCCACAGAGACTCTGTGAGACCCAGAGACTACAGTCGGCACGTATCACAAGGATGCACGATAAGGATGCAAGGGCCTTGGACGCCCACTTCGAAGCGTTTCGAGCGGGACGCGGCCAATGGCCAATGATGGGACGAGGAGGCAAGGATGCAAGGGTACCCTTGGGGAGGTTGCCCAACCTTACTATGCGGGTCGACTGTATCCGCTGTGCCCTCCCATTTCCTCCTGCCACGATTTGCCCACGGCCCTGGAGGATCGACGAGATTCTCGGCCGTGATTCCCTCGCCCCTCCACCCCTGTTTTGGGGCCGAATGGGAGCCTCCAGGTAATGTCTGGGAAGGTCTGGCAGTCAGGAGCCCTCCACAATTACACAATATGAATACTACTCTCCTCTCTCCCCTGATGACGTCCGGAAGATATCCGGTCCCCCTCCGCGCACTGTATTTAGTGCGCGCAGGATTCCCGGGAATGTTTTTTCGCCTAGGTTTGTTTTCGAAATGCTGCTCCCGCTGAAGCGCTGGCCCCATTTCTGCGCCTCTGGTTGTTCCAAGTCGTTCGCCCGCTGCAGCACGGGCTTTTTCGGTCCTTCTAGATAGGCCCCCAAATCTAGAAAATGCCCCCCCCGAAAAAAACAACGGAAGTGATTACACATTTGGTGTCGATTCGTTGATTTCCTGGGCCGCAGAAGCCCCCCCCCCACACTTTGGGGCGTCGTCGATTTCGGGAAGTATCAAGCGGGAGCTCGTTTCTGCTTTGAGAGGGCGATGTTGGAAGCAGAGCAAGCGGGTGCTCTCCATCAGCCCCGCCTTCTGTGGAGATTTCTGGGGAGCCCGAGGAGCTAGACATGGAATTACGACTCCAGACCGGCCCAGACCTCTCGAATACGATCCACTTGCCCTCCAAGAAACCCGGCGCCATGCCATGACATGCTGTGCGGTGTTGCATTCTGCGCCGCTGTGCGATGCCACGCTTTGCGTTGCAATGCTTTGTGATGCAATGGTTCACTGCGCAATGCCGCGCCATGCTGCCATGCTATGGCATGCTACGCTCTGCCGTGCTCTTCTACGCCATGCCATGGTGTGCTCTACCATGCATCGCGTACCCTCTCGCGATCATTGCCCTGCTCTGCATCCAACTGCGCGAATAGAAAGGACATCTGCGCCATGGTAAGGGATGGGAGGGAAGGGTAGGACGTCAGATATGACGCGATCGCACCTGGCTGGTCGCTCCCCCTCCTCCTCCTCCTCCTCCTCCTCCTCCGTTCTCCTGGCAGCTTGCCTCTCTCGTTCTCTCATGCTGTTCGTCGTCCCAATTCGCTTCTTCATCCACGGCCACGTGTCCTCGGGTAACGTCTGGAACTGTGGTGTTGTCCGTCATTCCTTCGTTTGTTGTTTTTGTTGAACGTTATTAATTCTAAAGAATAATTATTGTTGGGGCCCCTGGTGCACGGCCCCCCTGCGCCGCCTAGGCCGCAGCTACATTTTCATCATTTTCGTGAGGAAGCCTCAGGTAATACGATGTCATCAAGATCCGGTTGTTTTGTTGTAATCCGTTTTCCCTTGCAAAAAACACTATAAAATGACATTTCTTGTTCTAATATAATCAAATTTCAAGAATCCCTTGCAAAAAATAAGGTAAAGTGGACATTCGCGCGCGCAAGACGAAATCCTTCCAAAAGCTTAGTGTTCGGAGCGATTTTAACATAAAAACATCAAAAAACCAATGGTTTTTCAACAAAAAAATGTCAAAATCTCATCCCGCGCGCTCTTGCGGATTCGTAGGAAACCAACACTTTTTAAACATTTCTGTCAAACGGGCTTTTGCGAGCAACTTTTTCGAACTTCTGCGACAACGGTTGCGCACCTGCCAGGGCCATCATCCCTGTCAAATAATACCATGCGGGACACATTCGTTTTTTCTTCGCGCGCGCACGCCGTCGTCGTCGGCCGCGGGGCCCTGAATAGTAGCCACGGTCGTCCGCATGCCACGAAGTGAAGTGTCCGAACGTCATAGGGCGGGAAGCTGGGTGTGGGTGGTGGCGAAGAGTCGTTTGGAAATTTGGTAGAGCTTGAACCGGCCCCCCCACAAAGTGGGGGTATTGCCCGCCTCCTATGAAAACCCTGGCACTGGTGAGAACGGAGTGTCCCCAGTCTTAAATGATTGTTATTGTTGTTGTTGTTGTTGTTGTTGTTGTTCATTCCTCTCTTCACCCTTCTCCTCTCGCCCTGGCAGAATATAACTTCCTAACTCTCCCCCCCGCTCCCTTGGGAGAACAGGTAAAAGAGGGGGATAAGGTCAGGGGATGGATACTATAGCGATGGGCAAACTCATAGGCCCCATGACTTCCCAGCGCAGGTACCCGATGTGACCTCCGAATCGGCCTTGGAAAAGAAGGCCTGAGCACAAGCGGGCTCGGGCGCGGGAGGCCACAATGAGGATCGGCCACCACAGCACACGAAGAGGGGCCCTGTAACCTCCCCAGAGAAGGGCAGGAACAAAAACGCACGAGGAGCCCAAGTGCAGATAAGCGTGTCAGAACAATAACAAGAGGGTGGGAACCGATACGACAAACACTCCAATACACTAGTGCAGATCCCCTCAGATACCGCAGGTCAAACATTGTAGTAACTCCTGAAAGAGTGTATTCACGGATCCTTTATAGACAAGCACTTCTTAATTTTGAAATTATATCCCTCAAGAAATGGTGTGTGCATGCGATGGCCTGTTAGTATGAAATAGCCGTTGCATTTGTTTAGGAGCTGGACGGCTTTGTACTCAAAAACTAAGCAGACCAGCGGCCCGCCTGGATGAAGTAACCCATCTGGATTGGCAGAGACTGGTGGGGTCTCATGGGGGAGTCCTCAGAAGCCCAAAGGTCTCCTGAACACGCCATTGGAACTCCCAAGGGGTCCGCAAAACTCCTTCGGAAATGATTGCGATTTTCCGACGGAAATCGCAGGGAAATCAACGTACTCCTTTGGACAACCTATGGAATCTGCACGAGATCCGGAGGACATCCCCGATCGTCGACCCTAGCTGTCACAGGGGACCGCCCAGGGGGCGAACTAATCGCATTCCATTTGACACGTGCCAGCGCAGGGAGGCAAAGCACACATCATTATATCATATCAGCCAGCGTTGGCTCCAAATAGATTAGACGACTCAAATCAAGGAATCAGAAGAATCAAGCATGCTCGGAAACCGCAACACAGCAAGCAAGCAAGCGTGCAAGCAAGCGCGCAAGCAAGCGCGCAAGCAAGCAAGCAAGCGCGCAAGCAAGAGCGCAAGAAAGCACGCGGGCATAGGCATAGGCGTAGGGGGACCGCCCAGGGGGGCAAACTAATCGCAATCGGTTTGACACGTGCCAGCGCAGGGAGGCACAGCACACATGATTATATCATATCAGCCAGCGTTGACTCCAAATAGGTTATTAGACGACTCAAAGCAAGGAATCAGAGGAATCAAGCATGTTTGGAAACCGCAACACAGCAAGCAAGCAAGCGTGCTAGCAAGCGCGCAAGCAAGCGCGCAAGCAAGCAAACAAGCAAGCAAGCGCGCAAAAAAGCACGCGGGCCTAGGCATAGGCGTAGGCATAGGAGTTAAGGGGGAGGCATAGGCATAGGCATAGGCATAATCATAAGAATTAGGGGGGGTCATAGGCCACCGGGCATAGGAATTAGGGGGGTTGCAACGGACCAATTAGCAGGGTTTGAGCTAGGACTCCTATAGGGCAAGCCTATTTGGAGAATAATGTACTCGTCACGTGGCAGCGGAGGGGGGCCGGAAGCCATTTAGACTGCTGCCATATCCGTCGCATGATGTCGCCTGGGGGAGGCGAATAACAACGATTCAATTCTAGTCCGCACGGGCAACGCAAGGCGGAAGGCGGCATCAATCTTCTTCTACTCTGTCTACTCTGGACGCCTATTAGCGTAGAAGAGCAGAACTACATGGTGCTGTGCTCGACGCATCGAGTGGCAACACGAAGGGGGGAGCGAAACAAACCATGTTGTTCTTTACTCCCTGTGTGCGACGATGGCTCGCCAACGATGCATCCGACGACGACGATGATGACGGCGCCGTCGAAGTTGAGGAGAATGACGACAGGGGTGACGATGACGAAGACAACGACAACTGCGACGACGACGACGACGACGGTGGCAATGGCGACGGCTGCGACAACGACCCTCACGGGTGGGTCTGTCGAGCGCACCCTAACGGGCGGGTCGGGCAGGCGGGTCGGGCAGGCGGCGGACCCTAACGGGCGGGTCGGGCGGGCGGATCCTAACGGGCGGGCGGGTCGGGTCAGGCGGGGCATGAAACTATTGAGCAATCCATCCAGCAGAACATCCGCGAGGGCGACGACAACAACGAAAACGACGACGACGAAGACGCCACCGCTGCCGCCGCCGCAGCCGGCGACGACGACGACGACAACGACGAGGGCGCCGACACCGACTACGATGATGCCGACCACAACGGGGGCGACGAGGCCGACGATGACGACGATGACGGCCCCACGAAGACCGCGGCGGGTGGGCCTGAACCCATGAGACAGTGGTCCCGTGCGAGGTTCGTTCGCAACATGTGTATGAAGAGGAGCAGGGACGACAGCGAGAAAGAGAGAGAGAGCGAGAGAAAGAGGGAAGTGATGTGATGCGATTCAACACGAAGCTACACAGCCAGAGGCTGGCCTACGACTGGATGTCCTTCGGAGTGCGGACTACGCGACACCCTTCTAAAATCTGGCTCACAGGTAGCCTCATTTATGGTTGATGTGGCACGTTGAGGAATGCTCGTTTGGAGACTGTGAATCCAAGAATGCGGAAACTTATACCAGGAATGTGGCAATGACCTGCGATCCGAGTGCTACGGTGGTCAAAAGCTATCTCTAGCAACGTTATCTGGGTACGGCGCCGTTCCGGGGGAAGCCACATATATCCACCAAAGACGTGGGCGGTGTCTGCAATTTCCCGTTCGGCCATTGCAGGAGACCTCTTTCTTGCGAGATCGATTCGCCACGCGCAAAAAAAACACTACTTCCTCTAACGCGTAAGAACCATAAACCCTGCTACACCAACATTGTTCATTGCTTTCAACGCAGTGCGGATGCAACATCATATAGCGAAACGTTCGCACGGTCCTGTCGGACCGTGCGCACACTTCTCTACATACTGGTACTAATCCAATCGGACCATTGCGGCTCAAGTTTTAACCCAGAACTCAAGGGCTGTCTGCTTCGTCTTTGGCCAGCCGTTCAGGCCCCGCGCGTTGGGCACTCCGCGCACGTGGCCACCGCCGGATGCCGGGCGGCCGCGGCGCCGGGAGCGGGGATCCCAGCCGACATGGGGCTACATCCAGCGGCAGCTGAAGCAGTTGGCGGAGGTGTGCAAGCAAACGAACCGTCCTGCTGGAGCGGGGCGGCGCTCGCGATCGCAGGCACGGCAGCCGGCTAAGCAGCCACTCCTGCGGCTGGCGCTGCTCCTGCAGCCGGCTACGCAACCACTCCTGTGGCCTGCGGCAGCTGCTGCGGATGGCACTGCCGCCGCGCGACTGCCGGCTGCGGGGCCCGTGGTGCGGCGTCCGCGTAGGCGAGGCTTGCCACCCTGGGCCCGAGGGCGAGGCAGCTGGCATGCGCAGGATGCCAACCCCGCAGGCGCTGGCGGAGCCTGCTGCGCCCCTCGTGCCTGGAGACGTGGCCGCAGGCGCCGCTGCGGAGCAGGCCGCTGCCCTTCCACCGTCGCCACCGTCGCCACCCCGTTGCCCATGTTGCAGCGGACTCACGGGGACCACGGCGCGCGGCCTGGCGCTCCATGTGGCGGCTCGGCACGGCGGGGACCCCATCGGAGCGAACAGTTGCGCCCTGCTCCGCGGTGTCAGCCGGGGCATCAGCAGCGGCCCTGGTTGCGGGCAGATCCGCCATCAGCAGCAGCGAGTGTGCCCACGGCACATCTGCACACAGCCCCTTTGACCGCCCCGCGAGGAGGACAGAGCGCGGGGCAGTCACGGCGCCTTGGGCCCAGCCGCCTCTGGAGCTCGAGTCAGCGGAGGCTCGCCACGCCTTCCTCGCTCGAGTTCGAGCGCTGCCTCCGGCCACCGCGATGCACATCCCAGTGTGCATGCGCGCACGGCAAGCCGTGGTGCTTGATGGGCTCTTGGAGGGGACGGCAGACGGGGACGCCGGGGCGTGCGACCTGGAGCGTGCCCGGAGCAAGCTGCTGCTAGGCCTGCCGCCGCGGGGTCACAACTTGAAGGTCGAGCTCTCAAGACGCCTCGCCTTGTGGAGTGCTGGGCCATGCGACGAGCTGCTCGCGCGGGCCGAAGAGCGGGCTCGAGTCCGGACCGCAGCGCGAGGTCCCTGGGAGGTGAACCAAAAAGCAGCTCGAGCGCGGCGGGCGCGGCACTTCGTCCGCGAAGGGGCTAATTCCAAGGCCGCGAGCTTCCTCCGCACCTAAGTGGCCGCGTACGAGCCACAGGAGCAGGCTTACTGGGGCCGCGAGCTCCTCCCCTCCAGCTCCGAGCCCGCTGCGGACCTCAGCGCGCTGGATGGCATTGCCCCGCAGCCGGCCCCCGATGATGGAAGCGGCCGCTTGCCAGGGCAAAGGGCGCTCGTACGTCGGCGCGCGCTTCAAGGCGAGCTCCGCCCTGGGGCCCCCCGGCGCCCGCCCAGGGCACCTCCGTGAGCTCTCTGCTTGCCAGGCCCGACGGGCCGCTTCCCGGCTGCTGCGAGCCATCGCCGTCTTCTCCGAGGAGGCGGCCGGCGGCCGCCTGTGCGCGGAGGCATGCTGGATACTGGAGAGCCGCTTGGCGTGCCCCCGCAAAAAGAGGGGCGCCGCTCCACGCCCCATCAGGGCGAGGGAGCTCTGGCGCAGAGCTGTTGCCAAGAAGTTGATCCACGCGCACCGCGGATCCATCCAGGCGCGATGCCTAGCTGCGCGGCAGTTCGGGGTAGGCGTGCCGGCTGGCACAGACGCGCTTGTCCACTGCCGCATCACGCAGGGGGAGCTCCTGGAGGAGGGTTGCGGCCACTTCGATGACGACCCGTTGGCGGTAATCGACGCGGACCTGAAGAATGCGTTTCCTTCGATGGAGTGGGCTTACATCCGCGACGCCGTCGCCGAGGAGCTACCCGCCCTCCTGCCCTGGACTTCGCGGATGCATCGCGAAATGTCCATTGTCATTTTGCCATGTGGGCAGTCGATGCTCGTGGACCGGGGCGCCGACCACGGCGATCCCCTCGGGCCGCTGCTGTGCGCTTTGGCCCCTGCGCGGGTCGTGGCCCGCACCAGAACCCAAGGCAATCGAAGGTTAACCATCGCGACGTTCATGGATCCGTGGCTGCGGGCGTTCGACGCCGAGGCCGCCGGTGCGCGGTCGGAGGGAGCATGTGATCACGCCGCCGGGAGTCGCCGCCGCGGCGCGCCCTCGCTGGGCCACAGACTACGCCTTGGCGTCTGTGGCCCCCTCGACTGGAGAGCCGGCCCGCCAGGTGCTCGGCGTTGACTTCGGCAGCGGCACGGACAGCGCCCAATTCCTCGCAGCAGCGGGCAGAGTGTCAGCCGCGCACGACGCGCTGGGCCCGCTGGAGGATACGTCCGCTGAGCTCGTGCTGATGCGTCGCTGTGCAGACGTCTGCAAGGTGGTCCGCTTGCTTCGGGCAGCTGGGCCGTCCCTCAGCGAGGAGGCGCTGGCTCGCCACGACGGCATGCTCCGCCGCGCATCGACGCGCCTGCTCGGCGGGCTACTCGACGAGGCGTCGTTGGCCCAGTGTTCTGTGGGCGTCCGCGAGGGAGGACTCGGCCTTCGCAGGGCCAGCGACGTGGCCCTGCCAGCCTTCTTCGCTTCCCGCACGGAATCGCGGGCCCACTTGGCTGGCCTGCACGAGGCCCTCGCCTCAGCGGGATTCCAAGGGATCCCTGTGCTGGAGCGCTTCGACAATCAGACCGCCTCCGCTCTGCAAGCCTCCAAAGCCAGGCTGCCCCCGGCTGCCGCGGAGGAGGCCCAATCCGCTGTCGACGACTGGGCCGCGAGCGGCGAGCGCCAGAAGGGCCGCGCGGAGGGCGCGCTGCTGGCCGGGGACGGCCTCGTCCTGCCGGCTGGCGCGGAGGACCCCCAGCGGGCCCCAGACGGCCGTCTGCAGTCTCGCCTCTGCGCCGTGGCGGACGGCGTCGCGGCCAACAGCCTGTCCGCCGACCCCTCCGCGGCTGGCTGGGATGCTGACTGTCGCCGACTGCGGGAGCTCCGAAACCTTTCCGTGAGCCACGACAGGATCTGGGCACCCAATCCGGCGCACGGCCCGACCCTCGGCCTTGGGGAATTCCTCACCGCGGTGAGCGCGCGGGTTGGCGCCCCTGCTATCGACGTGGATATGCCCACCCTCGGCGCGGCACAGGGACGCTCGACCAGGAGCGTTCTGCTCTCCAGTGCGTCACCCCAGAGGCCACGCGGGGTCACTACGAGGTGCGCAACCACGTTTTAACGCTGGCGCACCTAGCCAACCCCAGCGCCGAAGCCGAAGCTCCTGGGCTGATACCGTCAGCACCATTGCTCCGCCCTGCAGATGTCCTGACCAGCGCGGCCCTCGTAGGTCGTGCGGCGGCTCCAGATGTTGGCGTGCGCCGCCTGGAGGCACAAGGCGTCGGCGAGGACTGCTGCAACGCGATGCACGAGCGCAAGCTTGGCGAGTACAGCGACAACAGCCCAGAGCTGGCCGCGGCGGGCATCCACTACATGCCCATGGTGTGGTCCGCCGACGGCCGCGCCCACCCGGAGGCGCAGCTGGCGCTCCAAACGCTGGCGCTGTGGGCTGCGCGGCGCCACGGGCTGCGCTGCCACCGGGCGCTGCTGCGCAGGGCGCAGGCGAACATTGGCGTCGCCATCTGGCGGCGCGTCGCCGCCATGGTCCATGCGTGCCTGCCCGCGCTCACGCTGGAAGAGGAGCGCCTGCTCTTCCGCGAGGCGGCGCTGGCGTGGGCTTGAGGTGGCATCAGGCTAATGTAGCATGGCAAACAATAGAATCGGACTGTCGTTGCATTAACTGGCTGCGCAGGCGCTCCGCTGCGTATGGCCATATCCTCCAAATAACTGGTGAGCTATGAATAGCCCAATCGTCGTCCGATGAGGCGTTCGGACTTGTTGAAGAATCACACTACTGCTCATAGCTGTTTGAAGACAACGCCACGCATCTGCTATGTGCTCCGAAAGTTTAATACAAACTGCAACCAATGTGTTTCAAAATATATGATCGTATACCTGCTCGCAACCGTTCTAATCGGCACGTCCACTGATCCAACATAGAATCTTAAATGCCTTTGGTAAGATTTCAGAACTTGTCTTCCAATCTGTTAGCGCGAGCCGTCAATTGTGCAGCGCCCTTGACCCTCCCAACCTGAGAAACTCTGCGCTGGAAGTGACAAAACAACCCATCCCCCAACCCGATGTCGGGCAAGAATATGAAGGGGGGGGGGACAACAAAATACCGATACCGCTACTCCCGGGACCTCTCCAGGAGTGCTTTGTGACAACGACTTCGAGGCGACTTCGGTCACATCTGGCTTGGTGCACGTGTTCTTGTTTCCAGCGTTGAAGAGGCCCGCGCGCGTATTGAACAGACAAGGGCAATTGCCGCGATCTTACATCACGGGTCGCTAAATAAAATTTGGCAACCGCTTGATGAGGGTAGCATTGCACAGCTGACCCGTTAAACCGAAAGCCAGATCCACGAGGCGCGGCCGCGGTCGTTTTCACTCCAAGAGGGAGTCCCTGCCAGGAGCAAGCTGGGCGATGGTCGCGCGTTGGCCAGCTTTCCTGCCCCTCCAACCCTTGCGCAACGATGCACGCTGAAGCCTCCTGCATGTGAACCTGCGAGCTTCGGTCAACTCCGCCAGTGTTCGGAGTGCTGCCCAGTTCTCGGGACGTCAGCGGTTTTCTCCTCTGCTCCTTGCTCGGTCCTTCGACGGTGGCTCGATGGTTTATGGGTACTCTGACCGTGCGCATCGCCTGATCGAGACGCGGTCAACCACCAAGCCTCCCCCCTCCTCTTCCTCAATACCGTCCACATGCTGCTGTTCCCGCATGTTCTCCTGTCCCCCTGTCCCGCGGATTCGGAGCGGCCTCGGGCAAAAGGCGTTCGCCCACCCCCCAAAAACCTGCTCACGGGGCTCTGGGACCCCATCCGTTCACTCGTATGTGATGCCCCTGCTTTCGGGCGGCAACCATCGGACGAACTCGATCCTCTTGCTCCTCCTCCTCCTGTTCATCCTCCCCCTCCGCATGGTCTGGTTTCCATTATTCCTGTCCTTTTCCCCGCTTCCCATCCTCTCCTCCTCCGTCTCTGCCTCTTCCGGCTGCTCCCTCGCCTTGCTTACGCTGTGCACGTTTTCCTCCACGGGGCGTTGCGCTTCCTCGAGGGCAATTCTGGCCGCTGCTCCATTAGAGGACCCCGAAGCTTTACCGAAATTGGGCGGCAATGAACGGGATCTGACTGTTGCACCCTACTCGCTTATGAGAAGACACATGTCGCGGCCACATTCTCCCAGGTCGCGCATCACGTCTTGTGCACGTCGGTCTCGTCCTCCTCCTCCTCCTCCTCCTCCTCCTCCTTCTACGCATTTCCCTGTTCGTTGGAATCCGGATGTCGCCCGCCACGGAGAGATACCCCTCGGCATGGCAAAACCAAGACTGTGGCGGCTGCATTCCCAGCATCGCAGCGGCGCACACTGTCAGCAACGCTGCGTAGAACGAGCAGCCAATCATTCGTCGCTCCATCGGTAGCCCCGGCCGCCTTGCCGCCTTGCCACGAAGGAGGCCCCTGTTCCCACCTCGTGCGGAATCCTGTGGGACACTGAAACGCTGGACGGAACCCAGTGCCGCCGCGCTTCTCCGATGGCAGTTCAGGCACCTCAGCACTTCCCCGTCCCAACTCGCGGCGTTGGCCGGATTGTCGGGGACGGTCGTGGGCCCCTCGGCTCGCCTTACAGCCCCTCGAAAGAATCAATGGAAAGCGGCCGCAGCTGACGAATAGGAAGCGTTGTTTTGGCCATGCTCTTGTATGTGCAGCTCTAAACCCTTGCGCATGGGCGACGACTTGGGCTCATACGCGCTGCATGCTGCTACCCTCCGCGCAACATATTTGGTCAGCTAGCGAGCCCGGACAATTCCCTGGATCCCACGAGACTCCAGCGTCGTTTTGGCTTCACCCCCTCCAATGGTGTTCCCAATCGCACGGAGCGCAAGCTTTGGGGGCCCCCGTAGACCACCAATCGCCTGGCCAGGCTATCCCTCTGCATTGCGACGTGGACATTATGACCGCCTGAAAACCAAGGCTTTGCAAACGACGCCTCACTCCGCGTTCTCAGGATGCAAACAACCCCCCTGCTAGATCCCGTGCAACTAACGCTGCACCCGGCGCGACGTAGAAGAACCCGACGCGGCAGCAGAAGCGGGGAGAAACGGCGTGGAGGGCGGAGGAAGAAGGGGCAGCTAATGAAGGGGAGGAAACCCGATAACTATGATGACGATAGTGGGGATGGCGATGAGAAGTATGAGCGGGGCGCGTTTCTCCCAAAGGGCGTGGGCAGCTGGATGACGTTCCGACTGTTGAGAAAATGCGTTTTTGAACGGGTCGGTGGTTTCTCTGACCGAGTCCCGGCTGGTCACATTTCCCTCATCATCATGACCCCCTCCCTTTCGTTATGGCCCTCAAGCCTCTACGCTTACCATCGACACGTGTGGTTGTGGGTACCATTTTGGTGGAAGCCTCCGCAAGCTACCCGATAGCAACCGTCTCTCGTAAATACGTCTCTGTCGTGCTGACAGAAACGGCACACGTGTCAACAACGGGAGGTGCATAGACTTTGTCTGGTATACCATATTTCAAACGCAGTGGTTCTCCTTGCGAGGTGCAAGTCTACAACTCGTGTTAGCCACGTAGCGCACATGGGAGAAGTTCTTGCGCCACGAACGGCGCATTGCGAAATTCAAGGTTGGGACGAAGGGCAGGCAAGAGAAGTCACGACAGTGGAGGGAACCACAGAAAAGGATGGATAGGCGATGAGGAGGAATGGGGCGACAGAAGAAGAACGATGCCTGCTGCGCTGGGTGAGCCACTTGCCGCCTGCGGCAGCAATTGGGACGGGTGTGCGAAGAAAAACCGAAAGCAAAAAGGAAGGACATGGGTGGGGAAAACTTGTGCTAGATAAAACAACAGCAACCACGAACATGTTAAGGCTATTCGCTCTTATCTGCTCGCGTGCCAGTCAACATGTATATTCCGCACCCTCGAAGCCCGCTGTCCCCGGCTTCGATCGTACTCCATTGGGGGATAAACCTTCCTTACCTGCCTCGCGTATTTGGCGCGGACCCCAAAACAGAAGGAGAGAGGACGGATGGAAGGAAGGGACACGGGGCAGGGAGAAGGATGGAGCACGAGGGATTTCGGCAGGAGGGGGGGCTAGGAGCTGAATGCACGTGGCAGAACCTGACGGGCAAATCGGCGGGTAAATCCTAGCGGGCGGGCCGGGAGGGCGGGCCCAGACGGCCGGCTCTAGCAGGCGGGTTGCTGAAGCATGAATCCTGCATGCATCACGCGGAAGCCTCGAGCGATCCCGAGAAAATCGTGAGAAGGGCCAAAGCGAGAGCGTGACTCCTGAGAGTCGAAGGCGCGGCGTCCGACGCAGCCCATAAAGCAGTGGAAGGAAGGGAGGAGCGAAAAAACATGGGCGAGGGAAAATAATGAAGCATGAGAGAGATTTGCAGGAGGAGGGTTACGAGCAGGAGTGAAAGCAACAGAACCAGACGGGCGAGTCGGGCGGGCGGACTCTAACGGGCAGGTCGGGCGGGCGGGCCCAGACGGCCAGGTCGAGCGGGCGGGTCGCTGAAGCGTCAACCCATCATGAAGGAAGTTTCGAACGATAGCGCGATTCGAAAGTATATCGTGAGGAACTCCAAAGCGAGAGCTTGATTCGTGAGTCTTGGGGGCACAGCGCCGCAAGAAAGTGTGAGGAAGCACCATGCGAGAGCACGGTTCCTGCAGAAATTATGAGGAAGTGCCGCGCGAGAGCGCGATTCTGAAATACATTGTGCTGAGTATCAGGCGGGCGCCGCTGTTGTTGCAACCCGGAGGCCAGGGGCACAGTTTGAGGATGACGACTTTCCCCATAGGTAGCCTTCACAAGCACGCCTGCTGGAATACCCAGCCGTTGTTCGAAACAAACTGGCAACGGGGTCCAAAGGAAATGGCACCACGAAGACCGGTGCGTGGCTCGCCACTTCAACGGCGCACCCGCAGCAGTGGCACTGCTGTGCCTGCAGTCCGCGCGGAATGCTGCGGTGGCTGTGCGCATCCTTCGAACCAATTTGCCAAGAATCGGGCGCAACTGGTGCCGACGGCGTCCGTGAACAGTGATCTACGGATCTCGTCATGGAAGGGGGAGGCTCAGATTTTTGATGGGGGGCCTGATTCGAACTGTCTTGGAGGGGTCCGGGGACCCTGGGCCAAAGGCCATCAATTCACGTGTGGTCTTGGGGAGGTTCTGGCATGGCTCGTCTGGGAGGTTCGCGATCCCGACCTTTGGTGATGAAACTCAAAATGCCTCGCCCCACACGCCCAAAGGCTGCTTCCAATGTCAATGTCCACCCGCTGCCCTGGCGACCACCCAAGCGCCGCCGGGGTATCCTCCGTGCGCGCCCTCCTCTCCCAGAAGGAGGAGGGAAGGAGAAAGGGGAAGAGGAGGACTCCCCCCCCTCCTCCTCCTCCTCCTCCTTCTCCTCCTCCTCCTCCTCCTCCTCCTGCCCCTCCTCCTCCTCCTCCTCCTCCTCCAGCTCCTCGCCCTCTTACTCCTCATCCTCGTCGTCCCACTCCTGAAGAGACAGAGGAGGAAGAGGACGACGACGACAAGGGAGACAAGGGTCCAATGGCTTATCGGAAGAGCGGGCTGCGATGAGCGGCCTCCCACAGAAGAAAAGCGAGACGAGGCCGAGGCCGCCGACGATGCGGAGACAGGCAAGCTCGCCCGACCACGGAGTCCGCGGCTTCTCCGACCAACGCTGTCTCCCCCCGGCCCACCGCCCCGGGGCAAGCGGCCATCTCCACCATTCGCCAGGCGCTTTCCGCCAGGCGCGCGCCCGGCGACCCCCGCGACCATCATCCCCTGCCCCCCGCTCCTCCCTCGCCCTGCCCTCCCTCCCTCCTCCTCCAGGCCTCTCCAATGGAGTGATCAACTTCTCGCCACCGCGGAGCCGTTCATGACGACGCAAGAAGCTAAGGCGAATGAAAAAAACGCCAGGATTGAAAAACACATGTTTGCTCCGAGCGATCACCACCAAGGAGCTGGAGCTGCTGCGGATGCTTCCGAGGGCTGCTTCATGTGTCGATACAACGCAATGGGTGTTGTAACGGTCCAGTGTACGTCTCGCCTTGAAGAACGTCCGATCTATAGACACACGTATCTATATAATAAATACAAAGCTGCAGTGGCGCTTCGCGCCATGCACCTTGGTCCTTGAAGTTTGGTATGCTGGCGGAATAGCAGGAAGGTCAAGCCGACAATTTAGCGATAATTCCTTGTTGCCTTTTCTGGCATCGCCGCTATAGTAATGTTACT
>CAUYUJ010015171.1:1262500-1395000 GCA_963575745.1 Prorocentrum cordatum
CAGGATGCTCCTCCAGGGTCCTCGCCTAGAAAAATGCACACGCCCGAGCGATGCCAAGTGAACTGAGCCCCCATCGCCCCCCCGAGCGTGAAACCCCCAACGAATCACTCCGAGACGGGGGGGGGGCGCCAGGCCGGCGCTGGCCCGGCCCGGCCCTGCGCTCGCTCTCCACAGATCAGCGCTGCCGCTGGCGAGCCACACGCATGCCCAGCGGCGTAAGAACTCTACACGGTTGTATGATGTGCGTGCGTGGGCAGTGCAGAGCGCGTGCGCGTGTCCTGCGCGTGCGTTGATGGTGCCAGCACGTGCTCTCCTGTACTTCTCTGTCCCCTGTGCAGTCGGACTTGATTGGAGAAGACACGCGAGAGGACACGAGACCCCTCCGAGGGCCACGTTGCCACAGAAATGCAGGAGGCATGAGTCGCAAGACACAGGACACGAGGGTACCCTTGATCTGGCAGGGTCGACCTACTAATCCGGGCCGCCTGTATGGATCATGGATGGACTGGCGAGCCGGTTTCCTGGCGCAGGGGCACGGACTGCTTCCTGGATCTCGGACGCTCTGGTTTCTCAACCGGCGGGATTTCCTCGATTTCGGCACCCGGGGCCCATCATCTGGAGGCCTCCCAGATGGGGCCCGAGTAAACGGGGTTGGAGGATCGCGCTGCATCTCCGATGCCTCGGCGCCATCGAAGTTGATAAACTCTGGCTCCAAATCGAGCCACATCGCCGATGCATCGGCGATGCGGTGCGATCCTCCGACCCGACCACATCTGGGAGGCCTAGAGTTATGGGGCCCTGGGGCCATCAAAAATGGATCCAGGGCGGATGGCCTGGCCCTGGGGAGGGTTCGGGGACACAAAAATATCGGAAGATGTCTGACTGCTACCCGCCCACCGCCCCAGAGAAAAAGGAGCACCGCACGTGGGACTCCAGAGATCCAGGCCCCTGGGCATCACGGATCTGGGCCATGTCCGCAGGTGCAGATGGCGGTGCCTCTTCTTCTTTTTTTTTCTCCAGGGCGTGGCA
The DNA here is from genome assembly GCA_963575745.1 of Prorocentrum cordatum. Lineage (NCBI taxonomy): Eukaryota > Dinophyceae > Prorocentrales > Prorocentraceae > Prorocentrum > Prorocentrum cordatum. Next base: position 1,263,530 of record CAUYUJ010015171.1, read on the forward strand.
CTGCTGAGTGCAGGTAAGGTTGATGGCAGCGAGCGCTGCTTGCAACGATAAGCGGCCCTTTCATAGAAGAGTTCGGCCCCCGTCTCGGACAATCTGGACACGAGTAGCGGCAGGCCGCCCTTGCACGAAAGTGTCCGGCCTTCCTCCCCCACCCAGCCCCCTCCTTGCCAGCATCCATCCCCCTGGCCACGGCTTCTGGGAGATACAGCAGCGTTCACACTCGAGAAGGGGGCAGGACGAAGGGAAAAGGAAAGAGCTATTGTTATTGACCCTATCCGCCTCGAGGCCAAGGTTCAGCCTCAGAGCACGGATGGACCGGCCGCGCAGACGACCTACTTTACGCACAGAGATGGTGCGTCGCGCAATGCGACTGCAGCAAGACCAAATAATCGAACAGCGCTGCAACTTAAGCAGGCAATGTGTATTGATTCCTGAGGTTCTTCATCTCCTCCTCCTGATCCACTCATCGAATAGTCCCCCCACCTCTACAGAGGGGCCGCTCTTTCAAAACGGAGCTGAGTCCCAGGGACTAGGTATCTCCTTAGCTTGCGCAGCACGGAAGACATCTCCATGATGAGCGTTCACACTCGAGAAGGGGGCAGGACGAAGGGAAAAGGAAAGAGCTATTGATATTGACCCTATCCGCCTCGAGGCCAAGGTTCAGCCTCAGAGCACGGATGGACCGGCCGCGCAGACGAACTACTTTACGCACAGAGATGGTGCGTCGCGCAATGCGACTGCAGCAAGACCAAATAATCGAACATCGCTGCAACTTAAGCAGATGGCGGTGCCTCTTCTTCGACCTCCTGACATCCCGCTGGGCCTCGTCCTCCCCGTGATGAGGCTGTGGTGTCTCAAGTGGTGTGGGGGGGGGGTCTGGCGGCCCAGGGGGGGTCCGGGGATCTCCAGAGACAGCCGGGCACTTCAACAAGTATATGACGCCTTGCTCTTGTGTTCAACATGGGGCCATCAGAGACCTGGCCACTCTAGGGCAAACTGTAACTCCGGGGTCGTGTTCTGACGGCCATATGGACAGAAAAGGACTTCTCCTAGGCCGGAAATGTACGCACATATCTATGCAGGTATACATTTGTACATATATCAAATATAGGATATCGTAGTCCTCATACATGTACATGGGGATAATCATTTTATATGCATGCGCGAGTGTGTGATAATATCGTTTGATTTGTTCATACATCGGAGGTCTGGGGCGTCCTCCTACATCTCCACCAAACCCACGAACGACGAACATACCCTGACCTATATCCGTGACCACTCGCGGTCTGGACAACAAGCCACGATCCCGCGGGTACTTTCCGCGCGGGGTAATCCCGCAACACCGCCCTGTATCCATGGAGCCGCTGAAGGGGCGTCCAGAGCGCAAGGCCGTGGATATGGAGATGTTCCCCGCCCGCGGCAGTTATAGGAAGCCTCATGCGAAACCGACCCCGCCACCCTACGATTTCTAAAGGGGGGAGGTGGGGGTCAATTCGTTCGGGACTTCCCGAGCGAAGTGAATCCCCCACATCCCCCGTCAGAAATCGCGGGGTGGCGGGAAACTTCACATGTGGCCACCGACGTTACACCCCAGAGCCTGCAATCTTGGCGGCGTCCAGCAACGCCGCCCGCTGGAAGTCCGTGAAGTAGGAGGGAACTCCGACCACCACGTCCGCCACTTTGCCGTTCATCCAGGACTGGGGTGCGGCGAAGGGAACCCACCCCGCAGAAGGAAAAACAACCCCGGGGAACCGACGGCCCTCCCGTCAGCAGCGGCCACAGGAGAAGGAGGCAGAGCGGCGACAGGGGAAGGGGGACCACAAGGCGAGGAACCGACAGAACAAGGCGAAACAAGGGGGAAAAGGGGGGAAGAGGAAGGAGGCGGAGGAGGAGGAGGATGATAAGGACGCGAGGAGGAGGAGGAGGAGGAGGAGGAGGAGGAGGAGGAGGAGGAGGAGGAGCGAACGCAGCTGGCGGCCACGTCCGTCTGCTGGGCTAGCCACGCAGCGGCGCGCGGGCCAGGCCTCCACTCAGGGCAACGGGGAGGCGGGGGACACGGCGGGCGGCGGCGGAAGCGTCGTAGTAGTTCACGTGATGATAAAGTCCTTCATGACGTAGTTCGCGTGGGTGGTGACGTCCACGCAAGTGGCCGGGCTGGCGATTCCGTTCTCGCCGTCATCGGTTGTCGGGCGGACGGGGAGGCCCATGCGCATGGGGACGCTCGTGCTCATCTGGTCGCGGTGGTACGCGATATTGCGGATCACCTTCGGGCATTGGAGCAAGAACAGGATAGAGTCTAGGAGGTCACACCCACCAATGCACTGGTGTCTCTGCAGGGTCGTCCGCGCGCGCGCGAGGGCTTCGAGGAAAGCCCATGTCCTGGACGGGGGCTGGGTCTTCATGAACTTGCGGAAATGATGCGGCGCTCGGCGGGATCCGCGAAGGGATCGCGCATCTGGAACAGGCCTGTCTCGTCTGGCGCTGCTTCTTCGTGCCGTTCGTCGTCATCGTCGGTGAGCTGCGGGTCGGACCCGGCAGCGATGACGAAGCGGCGTGGCCCGCCCAGGCGGTGAACGGGCCCGGGGGCACTGCCCACGTCGACTGCGAGTTCCAGGCGGCTGCGCACCATGATGGATGCGGCCCATCCATTCTAGCAGATCTCGGCGTCGAGGCGACGGCGCTGACCCCGCGCGCAGAACAACGGCAGGAACATGTCGACGTGTAGCGCATGGTAGACAGACTCGACGCACCAGGTGCGCCAGTCGCACTTACAGGCGAAACTGCGGTCTTCCAGGAGAACGAGAGGCATCCAGGCACGCGCCCAGTGAGCTGCATGGTTGCGGAGCCGCCCACGCGCATTCTGCGCGCGCTGGAATGCTGGGTCTTCGCGGAGAGCGGGTCTGGGATAATGAAGGAACCGTGCTCGGGAGAGCTTCTTGAACGCGATATGGGGCGCGCCAGGACCGAGGCGCTCGCATCGGGGCGCTGGGCGCGCCTTCTGCGGTGGGCGTTTCAAGCGCAGGGCCTCCACGTGTAGGGCATGTTGTCGAAGTGGGGCAGTGGCCCCACGGCGAGCAGCATGCTTGCGATCGGCAACGCGGGGACCAGCAGCGCGCTAGGCCGAGCCCAGGAAGCGGGCGGCGCTGGAAGTGCGGCCCCGTGGCCCTTACGCAGAAGGCGGCATCGGCGATGTCCACGATGCGATGCGCGACGGAGACCGGTTTAGCATAGCAGTCGGCATGCCAACGCCCGCTTGCAGCGGCGACAGTGCTGAGGTGGACGTTGGCCAGGTCGCGCCCCGAGCAATGCCAGTCGCCCCCGTCCTCGATAGTCTAGGAAGCGGCACCCCGGAGCGCGGCGTAGAGCGGCCTCTCGTTGTAGCTGGGCGCCTCGAAGTAGGCCCAGCCACAGATGTCGGATTTGGAGAAGCTGCCGGGCGCCGCGGCCGCCCTCGGCGGTTCCCATCGCGAAGGCAGTGGCGCCAATCAGTAGAAAGTAGGGCGCCACAATCGCGACGCGCCCGCGGCCGACGCCGGCGCCGTCGGGGCCGCCCCCTCGCGAGACTGAACTCCCGGGGCCAGATGTCCTCGCCGACGCCGCGGAGGCCCACGCCGAAAAACCTCCTTGCTGACACTGCCCGTCTGCGCTGTGATCTCGGCGGCGGGGGCGGAGGTCAGCGCGTCGTCGGTGGGGCGGGCGGCCTCGACCGCGTTCAAGCCGAACGGCGCGCCGATGCCCTGGGCGGCGTGCTCGGGGCTGTTGAAGTCACCCAGCACGAGGAAGGTCTGCTTGAGAGGGTCTTCGTCAGCGTGGCGAAAAAGAGTGCGCCATTGATGGCGAGTCGCCTTCCTGTCGCTCGGGGGCCGCTCGTGGTCGTGGATATTCAACACATTGATGTCGCATGAGCGAGTGGCGTCCGCATAATAACTGAGCCATGCTGTTCGCCCTGGAGCGACCTGTGTGAAAGACCGCAGTCGTCGCGCTTCGGGCGGGCGGCTTGGCTCGACCTGGTCGGGCGGCTCGGGGAAGCCAACGCCGCCGGCCGAGGTTGGGTTCGTGCTGCCGGAATGGAGTACGGTGTACTCGTGCTGCTTGGAGCGCGCAAGGTAGTCCATGTCGACGGTCAGGCCGCGCGTCTCCAGCAGCGCGATCAAAGCTCGCCGGCGAGGCAGATGTCGGAATGGGCGGCCTGTCGCTTCAAGCCGTGGACCCAAGACGCTGCGGTGAGCCTGCGCGTTCCAGAGGGCGGCATTCCCGTCGAACACGGGGGGCCGGCTGCGCCGCGGGGCCGAACGAGGGCAGATGCCGCGGCGCGGAGGCAGGTGCGTCGGAGAAGCTGGACTCGAAGACGTCTCGGATGTTGTCTTGCTGTCTGTCGTTGATGCCGTGGCGCGGCGCAGCAGCTGTCCACCATGTGGTAGCCAGCTCATCAGGAGTACTGCCCACGTACAGTTCGAAGAGCACCCCATCCTGGCATAAGATGTAGCCCTGGCCCCCGCGCGGGCGGAGGATGTAGTGGCCGAGGCGCTGGTTAATGTGATGCTGAACTTCGCCGCGTACTGTTCGCGGGCCCATTCCTGCCGACACATATAGCGCAGTAGGAACAGCACCACTGACCCAAACATAATGATGAATCACGCCAAACTCTTCCGACCTGCAATGCTCTGCGAAGGCGTCGTGCTCGCGGTTCTGCAACCGCTGTGTCGCCAGTGGGGGCGAAGCTGGGGCGCTTGCTGATGCCCGAGGTGTTGAACGATATGTGGTCGTCTTTGACTTGGGCCTCCTTGGACCGCCGCTCCAGCGCATTTAGGATATCGTCGATGTTCAAAGGGGTGGCGCAGCCGTGCCAGGACGTGCATGGGTCAACGGCCCTGTCCCGTGCTCCAGCGTTGGCCGCGTCGGTGCTAGGGCTACGGGTCTTAGCGTCGTCCGCGATATTCTGGAGTTTGCTGACTGATTGTCGTAGCTCTCGAAAGACAACTTCTGTGACTGATGTTTTGGCTTTGGTGTCCTGCCGGTCTCCCTCGGTTCGCCCATGCTTGGTGTTGACTTCGGCGGCGATGGACAAGATGGAAGCGAGGGCCTGTAAGTGGGCGGACTGCACGATAGATTTGGCGATGATTTCGGACCCTGCGGCGGCGATTTTGACCTGCGCGGCGAACGTCTCCTTCAGCTGCTGCCAGGGGAGAGCTGGAGGTTCTTGACCTGGTAGCCTGGAAGACAACATCGGTCCACGTGCCGGGTCGCACGCCATCTTTGCCGCGGGTAACACCTTGCTTGTCGCCAGCACCTGGCGTGACGAGGGCTCACAGCCTGTAGCCGCGCGACTGAATACACCGCAGGGCATGGAGGCCACAAGGCACAGACATTGAGGGCAGACTATGAAATGGGGGCGCCCGCAAGACCGTGATAGTGGCGGGCAAAGGACGGGGACTGGCCCCGCGGCCCAGCGGTGTCCATTTGACATCGCTGGGGTAGAAACATGTAGAGCCACAGTGGCGACCGACGGACACGAGGAGGAGGAGCAGGAAGGAGGAGGAGGAGGAGGAGGAGGAGGAGGACACGAGGAGGAGGAAGAGGAGGAGGAGAAGGAGGAGGACCAGTGTAAACCAAAGAGCCGCTAACGATGATGGAATAAGCACTTCCTCCAAACTCCTTCTCAGACGCCCCTAGAACGGCTCATTCCTGCTGAGAGAACTGCCTCGTTGGGAGAAAACCGTTTGAAGACCGTGAAGTCCAACGCCACGGAACAACCTTACAGTTGCGTCTTGACGATCCCGAATCGTGCCCAAAGGCCGTTCCTGGGACTTCAACACAGCGAACCAACGTAACTGTTGCACCCTCAGAATCCTGAATAGGTCACCCTTTCTGGTACACTGATCATGGGAATACGTGAAACCCTTGCAGATCTGAAAGAGAGAACGTGCTCGGGCTCATTTGAAACAGCACCACCATCAATAATTACGTAACATTGTTGTGCAGTTTGAAAATGAATGCGCGCAGCGTCAAGGCGGAGTTCACACTTTGAAAACCAAGTACCTTCAATCCGTGAAGCTGTTGCTGCGGTTGTTCAAAACGAATGCGCGCGGCAGGCGAGAGCCACATTTTGAAAACGACCCACCCTCCATTTGTGAAGCGGTTGCCACTGTTTCAGCTTCAGGGTCATAAGTGGTGGGGGGGGGGTCTCAGGCAAAACACCCGGCCCGCCCTAACAAGTAGCCGCGGGGTGCGACAGGGAAAAGTGATTTACAAGGAAATGAAATGGAGGAAGAGGAAAAGAAGGATAGGGGAGGACGGAAGAGGATATAATAAAGGGACGATGAGGCTCGTAGATCAGATTCTAGAGAGGAGCGTTCGGGACCCTAGTTGGTTATGAGGGCCCCGAAAGGAGGAGGAGGATAGGGGAAGAAACAAGAGGAGGCGGATGAAGAGTAAGGAGGGGGGGGGGGGGGGGGTGGGAGGAGGAGGAGGAGGAGGAGGAGGAGGAGGAGGAGGACGAGGAGGAGAAGGAGGACGAGGAGGAGGTTGGAGCGTCTGGGGGGCCGCGTGTCTTCCCCACCTACCGCCACTGGGGGCGGGGCCACCTTCGGCGCTGACCACCGAAGGGCATTTCAACAGCTTGAAGTGCCGCGCGAGCGAGCGAACGAGCATCACTGTCACTAAACAGGAGAGCGCGGGCTTTGCTCTCTTGGTGGGCCAGCCGATAGAGCTGAAAATAAAACGCAGTGAATTCGAACGTCTCGGGGGCGGGGTGGATCAGGCCCAGAGCCAGGAGGGGGTCCAAAAACGGGGGCGCGGGGAGGTCAGCTCTTAATTGTCTACGGGCAAGCCGATACATCGGGTCGCACCAACAAAAGTAATGATTCAGCGAGTCGCGAGCCCCAGAACAGCCCCAGACGCAACGCCTATACGAGTTGCGCATCCTGGACTCGGTGATCCAGCCCCCTCCCCACGTCTTGATGCAAGCACTGCGCCAGGACGGCGGAATGCGATGCATCACCGCAGCGACGGCAGACCAGTCGCTCGCACCAGCGCCGGCAGCGTGGACCCCAAACCAGCGTCGGAGGCGCTCTTGCAGACGGAGATGGAGGCGCGGGAGCCGAGGGTCGGAGCGAAGGAACGAACGGAGGAGGGAGGAGTAGAGGAGACACTGTGGCCGCACACGCCGCAAGGGAGCAGGCCGCTCGTCCTCTGCAGCTGTGCTGGTGCGCCTGCGACGGGCCTCGCTGGAGGCGGCCGCGCGGAGGGCGCGCGCGGCCGACGGGCGTGGGCCCGTCCCGCAGCTCGACGCCGCTCTCTCCAGCGTCGTCGCAATGGCCTCAGATCGCCACCAGCAGGGCCACGGGCATCCACGGACCGTGCGCGCCCGTGGCAGGTGCCGCAGCGCGGCTCCACGGAGCTGCCGCGCAGCCGTGCGCCAGGAGCCCAGCGCGACCACCGCCGCCCGCACTAGGGCTGCCTCGCACAGGGTCGTGGCGGACGGGATCTGCGGGGTCTGACCTCGTGCCACTCCCCGTCCCCCAGGAAGCTGCCAGGAAGGCGCAGCAGGTGCGCCAGCCTCCCCCGCTCGAGCTTCTTCAATGTGGCGGGGGCCTCCATCATCTGCGCCTTGTACGAGAGGACGGGCACGCAGCGCTCTTGGTACAGGTGGATGGCCGCATGCCCGTCCGCGCGGCTCCTGGAGATCTCTCCGACGCGCTCGGAGTACTTCCTCATCGGAGCACGCCATTGAGCCTCCTGCGTCACACCAAGGCCCGGCAGCACGCCCAGATATTCGAGATGGTCCACGATGGGGAATGCCACCCAGTCCTTGTCCGCAGCCGCCAGGGAGTCCCGCGCCCGCTCCAGCGCGCCAGCACATTGCGGGTCTCCCAGCGGGATGGCACGACACTTCGCAGGCTTGATCACCAGGCCTGCCAGGAGCTTCGCGCCGCGGAAGACTCGGGCCGGCGTGAACAGCCCACGCTGGGCCATCACCGCCGCGCCAAGGTCGTCAGCGCACCACCTCGAGATGCCCCGACGCTTGGAGTCCAGGTTGGACTTCCGGTCCTGGCCGAACGGGTGGACGGCGAGGACGAATAGCGTGCCGCTGGCGGGGTCGCCCTGGGGGATGCCCGAGCGCACCGAGTAGAGCGCCGCCCTCGTGCGGGAGGCCGCTAGGGAGACGACTCCGTCGTAGTTGACCTTCAGCGCGTCCTGGAGTCCCTGGGGAGCGCCCATGGCGCGCAGCGAGCCGGAGAGCCAGTCCTGCGCGATGCTCGGGCAGCCTGGCCCCAGTCGAAGGAGATGAGGAAGGGGGAGTCGGCGCGTCCCGCAGCCATGGACAGCACGCGGGAGTGCGAGTCTAGCTCGACTAGGTTGTCGCAAAAGTTGCGCCCGCATATGAAGCCGCGCTGCGTGTCCACGCAGTGCCGCTCCGCCATTCTCTTCATGCATGAGTTGAGGGCCCACATGGCGGCCTTCTTGGAGGTGTTCTCCAGCGCCAGCGGCCGAGTCTCACCGGCGCGCCTGAGGACTTCTTGAGGGTCATCAGCACGCGTCCCCTTGGCGGGGAAGACGGCGACGGTGTAGTTCCACTCCTGGCGCATGGGGAGGCCCTCAAGCTGCCGCGCCATTGCTTCCGCCAGCGTCTCGACCCCCATCGGCGTGGCGAGCCAGGCCTTAGCACCGAGGCCGTCAGGGCCAGGAGCCGACTTGCGGGCCTTGCGGAGAGCCAATGCCACGGTGTGTGCCGAGGGGGGCTCGGTCGAGGCCCAGTCAGCTCCCTGGATGCCATAGCGGCGGAGATATCCATCCTGGAGTTCCCGTCGACGTTGAACAGCACGAGGAGCATCTCGGGGGAGGGGTGCCATGATGCCGTCCTGGAAGGTCATGGGGGCGCCGTTCGAGATGGCGGCTAGGTTGCGCATCATCTCCTCCGCAGACTGCTTCCGTTTGACCACGTCGTCGCCGAAGACGCCTCGCCAGTTATGCGCGAGCGCCCTCTGGATATCCTGCTCCGATCGCGCAGCCGCGCCATCGTCCAGCTCGATGCCCCCCAAGAAACGCCGGGCCGACGACGGCGCCCACATGGCCGCACGTCGACGTAGGGCCCTCTGCTGCCCGACCATCGCTGCCTTGTTGGACTCGAGCCGTTCCCCGTCTATGTCATGTTGATGCTGGCGGAGTCGCGCTCGCATCTCACGGTGTTGCGCCAGACGGCAACGACGAGAGAATCCCTGAGGGCCGAGGAGCACCACCTGGTCTCTGCCATGACCTGGGTGATGGCGAAGCTCGATCATCTGGCTTGTCCGTGCATGCTGTTGCAGAAGGGTCTCCGCCATCCGAATGTCCTGCCGCGATATCGCTCGACCAAGTTGTCTCCAGATCAGCGCCGTCGGCGACCGCTGACCAGGCTCACCACGAAGAATGGCATCACGGGTGGCGGCCGCTGCCGCCTGCAGGATCTTCGCGCGGTAGTGCACCCGATCGGGAGGAGAGAGACCATCCAGGGGGACCGCGTTTTCGTACTTCCCGACCATCTCGCCGAACAGCGGATTCTCCGAGACGAAGGACGGGACAGGGTTGATGACGCCCGTGGTGGGTCTCTTTCTCGGTGGGCGAGGAGTCCATGCTACCGAGAACATCGCGCGGTCCGGAAGCCCGTCGAGGTGCCTCTCGTGGGGCTCCCCATGTACCTGCCCATGCTGAAAGGTCTGCGTGAGTAACCAACGTGGAGAACCAACCCATATCTTGTCGATCGAGGTGGCGATCTGTCTGCCTGGGTGCCAGTGCGTCGGCTTGTGAGGGACCATCTCCGTCGCAGCACTGAGCGAGCGTGCCCATGCGCGGCCGCGTGGGTGCGAGGCGGCCCTGCGCCCGCCTCCTGGGACCAGCGGGTCCTCCACCTCAGCATTCTCGCCGTAATTGAAGTCGCCCACGATCGCAACAAATCGCCTCCTCGGATCCATTTCCATGTCACGCAGGTCGGCCTGGATCTCGCCAGCGACACGCCGAACCTGTTCGCGTGAGAGGTCGTGGTCATGTTCCAGTTCTTCAGAGTGTAGCCAGCGCATGGTCCGTCCGTGATCGTGGCCGCAACGCGGGTCGCCCGAGCCTTGATGGAGCACGTCTTGCGCAGGTCCAGGCCCGCGCGCATCTTGAAGGGGAAGATGGTGGCAACGCTTCCGAGGGACTCGTCAGCATTGTCACCGAAGGAATAGAACACCTGGTAGTCCGTCCCCAAGCGATCTATCAACATACGCAGGCGCACGGCCGACCCGTGGACCTCCTGCATACCAACGATAGCCCCTGCTCGGGGTGCATTCCCTAGGTAGTTGCTCTTGCGCGCCGCCACGTTCGCCTTGTGGTGACAGAATGCTCTGGCATTCCAGGTGGCGAAGGTGAGCCCCTTGCTCGTCGGGGCGGCAAAGAGCTTGACGAACGTGCTAAAGACACCAGTCATCACCACCAGGAGCCAAAGCCGCCTCGACCGTCGGTGCAAGGTCCTCACGTCGCAGCCCGATTGCCGTGCGCGCAGACGGGGACCAGGCCACCACTGGGGTGAAGTTGGGACCGTCGATGGTGAGGCGGAGGAAGGCCTTCCACTGGGAACAAGAGGGATAACTTCTGTTTGTCGACGAAGATGCGGTGCCCGTCGCCGATGACACGCCCGAGCGCGATGGTGCGGTTCTGGTCGGGCGCCACGAAGACGTCCACATCGTGGCCAGCAGGCGTCGTGGCGCGCGGCTTGCGCCACTCACCACGGCCAAGGCGCATGCACACCAGCACCTTAGCAGCCCGTCTGGCCCCGAGCTCGGGGGGGCCCTTGAAGCGGAAGACGCAGCGCTTGCCGAGGGGCTCCGCCTCCACCACGAACGAGTCAGGACCCATGCCAGCGTCCGCGAGGAGGGGGTCGATGACCTGCTTGAAGGTCGCCGCGGGGAGCTCCTCCTTGCACCGTACAACCACCGCAGATAGGTCGGGAGGGCGATCCCAGTCAGGGCCAGCAGGGGCAGCACAGGGCTCCACTCTCGCCATGATGCCCATCTGCTCGCGGAGCTGCGCGATGTCCGCCCGCAGCTCCCTCTCGATGTCGATCTGCTTCTGCTCAACCCCATGAAGGCGCCCTTCAACGACACCGACACGCGATTACATGACTCCCTGTATCTGCGCCAGGCCCGCCGTGAGGGTGGCGTCGACGCTGGCGACGACCGCGGACGTGACAGCGGAGGTGATGGCGGCCTGCACTTGCTGGAGGAGGACGGCCTGGGTGGAGTTGGGCATGACAGCATCCGCAGCGCCGCCAGCATCACCAGACGCCGTCGCCGCAGGAGAGGCCGTAGGAGCTGCCCCATGCCGCAGGTCACGCTGAGGAACAACATGGGCGGGAGGATGGCCACGGCTGGGTCCCAGTGCCGCCGCGTGGCCCGAGGGGGCCCCGCCGTTGCCCAGGTAGGTCCTCCACGGGTCACCACCGACGCCAGCGTCAGGGCAGGTAGCGTCCCTGGCTCCAGCGCCAGCGTCCCTGGCGGCAGCTTCCCCGATTCGAGCCTCACCAGCGCCCTGCGAGGGGAACGTGGCCAGCATGTCGAGGTCGATCCCGTCTCTCTGCATCTCGAGGGCCGCATCAGCTGCCCGCTGGCGCCATCTCTCCTCGTTGGAGGTCTTCCTGTCGCCCTTGCCCCGACGGCCAGGAGGACCAGCGTGGCCAGCAGGAGGCGCTGCAGCACCAGGGCGAACCAGCCGTCCACGGGCCGCTGGGGGCACCTTGCGGCGCTCGGACGCCCTCGAGTGGGACTTGGAAGAGCGCGTCCTTGAAGTCGAGCGGCCGCTGCAGCTGGGGGAGCCCTCCGAGTCCAAGCGATGCTTCTCGGGGCTCCCTGCACCAGGCATGGCTCTGCAGCTGGATGCGATCGGGCCGACAGGAACGGGAAAGGCCTCCGTTTACCCACCGACCCGAGCGCGAGGAAGGTGGACAGGGGACGATGCCAGACTTCAAGAAGTCTTGCCAGCCGCGGTCTAGCGGTATCCGCTTGGTTCTCAGGGGAAACCTGCATCTTGAGCCAAAATGGCCACGGAGGAGGACGAGGAGGAGGAGGAGGAGGAGGAGGAGGAGGACGAGGAGAAGGAGGAGGAGGAGGAGGACGAGGACTACGCGACGATGACGACGAAGATTTGGGAGCTGGTTCAAAGGGGTGAGGGTCCCAGGGCTCAGGGGCCTCTGCGGCTGTGACGAGGGGGGGGGGGGGGGGGGCACTGCAGAACAGCACGCACCACGGCCACGACGACACCGACGACAACGACGACGGCAACGACGGAGACGTCGAGGAGACGAGGAGACGAGGAGACGCGGACGGAGGGGAGGTAAAAAGCGGGGGGCAGACGAGGCACAGTCCCTCGCGAGGCGAGGCGGAGGCGGGAGCCGGAGTTCCTGGCCCGCCAGGGCAGGGACTGCGGGTAGCCCCCTCGCCGAATACCCTCCGTGGGATCTCGAGAGGCGTGCCAAGACGACTTGCGTGCGGGACTGCAACGCCTTCGCACATAGACCCCTTGTTACCCATCGGCCGTGGGCCGTCTTCGGCAGCAGTCGGCGGTCGTCGGCGGTCTTCTGACGGTCTTCTGCGGTCTTCAGCGATACCCGGCGGTTTTCGGCGCGAAAGCTGACGGGCTGCGTACAACTAGGGGTTCACGATCGAACACCCAAGGAATGGATGGTCGGCATCGGCGATCGGGGGAACACGCAGGCTTTGGGGCTCTCTGGGTCCCAGCATCTGACCGAGGCTGGCGCGTTCCCCCAGAAAGCCAACCACGGAATCACCAACAGGGTGGACATCGACTGGTGCCTCGCCATGCGCAGTGCAAGCATTTCCGTTTGCGCCCCACCGCTCGCCATCGCTCGGACGTCCATTCCCCGTGCAAATTTCGTTTTCGTGCGTGTATTTGTCCTTTGCAAGATGATCCAATATGCTCCTCGAACGTCCTCGCCGAGGGAAGGATGCACACGTCCGAGCGATGCCAAGAGTAGGACCCGCAGCGGGCCCTCGGGTCGACCGGCAGGGCTCCGAGACGAGCCTCGCCGCTGGGACCTCGCGTCCCCGCACGCTGCTGCTGGTATTCCGTGCAGGCTGCTGCGTATTCCTCATTTTTTCGAACATGCTCCAAGATGCTCCTCGATGGTCCTCGCCGGGGAGAACATGCACACGTCCGAGCGATGCCAGGGTGAGCACGAACAAAAGGGAAAACAGTCACCGTACTAACACGAGGCACACTGAACAGGACACGGTGTGGCGTTCCTGGCCGTGGCGAGCCCCCGGCTTCGAACAGGCTCCCCGGTCAAGGTCTTAACGGGGCGAAGACGAAGGTGCGCCGCCAGGACACGTCCACATCCACTGCCGCGGGCCGTGTCCTGGGCACGCGAGGCGCGGTGGCTGCGGATGACTGCCCCGCCCAGGCGGGCGGGCGGATGCCCATGTCCACCGCTCCTCGAGATCCCAGGGCACGACTCAGCAGCGGTGGATGTGGACATGTTCTGGCGGTGGGCAAGGCCCCTCCAGAGCGCACTGTGGTCCTCAGCTCCGCAGCTCGCCTGCACGCGCGGGAGGCGCAAGATTCCCAAGGACTGCGGAAGGGCGGCTGGCTTCTCGGGCTGGAGCGTGCACCCAGACGAAGGCAGCCTTGGATCCGAGCACGATGTCTTGGTTTGTGCTGCAAGCTGGCTATAAATCTCCAGTGCCGTCTGTCGTTGCCAGCTCCCCCACCGACGGGAAGGGGACTCCAGCGTGACGCAAAAGAGGCCAAGGCGGAGTTGTGCGGAGACCGCAATCGGAATTTCAGACATGTGCCTCCTGGCCAACCCCCCTGGCGATCAGGTGCAAAACTGCGCGCTGAAGTTCCAGGGTTCCGTGCCAAGGCGGGGCGGATCCCCGAGCGCTCCCATCGAGCAGGAGCATGCCCGATTATACTGAATTCAAGATGCCAGCACCCGACAGTGGTCCCGACACGTCCAGAGCGGACAGGCTCCAAAGCGATCCAATCGAATCGGAATCCTGTGCTCTGGAATCTCCACTTCTGCGTCGTTCAGGACAAGTCCAGGTCAGATTGCAGCTGAATCAGGTCGGTCCTCATCCCCTCCTTCGCCGACTCCTCGCTACACTTTGGCATCATGTCCCCCATTATTACTCAGCATCTCCTCACTACTTGTCATCAGTTGCTTCCCATCTCTCCCCCTTCCTCCACCTCTCATCCTCATGCTTCTCCTCTCGCACCTCGTGTGTGTGTGTGTGTCATTCTCTCGCGTCCTTCTCCTCCTCCTCCTCCTCCTCCTCCTCCTCCTCCTCCTCTATCGTCCTCCTCCTCCTCCTCTATCGTCCTCCTCCTCCTCCTCCTCCTCCTACTCCTCCTCCTCCTCCTCATCCTCCTTCTCCCCTTCCTGAAAGCACTGTCCTTATACATCACTCCTCCCTGTTGCACCACTTGGCGTGTGGGTAGAGCTGGCCAGGCGTTTCGTCTGGGACATCCCCGCCAATTCTACACCTGTATTTGAAAAACCGACCAGCTACACGGACAGATGACTATTGCTTTCCAGCTAGGGCTCTCGCCGTAGCACCGCGCACGTCCGTCTTTGAAGATCGCAACAGCTTACACGTGTGGAGGGCAGTTCCTTTTCAACATAGGATTTCATTGGATAGTCCCTCACTGGTAGATAAGTTGCACGGATGAATAATGGCTCCTTCTCACAGTGGCGTTCTCATTGAGGACTTCATCCATGTCTACGACCACATGTAAGCGTGCGCCGTAGTTACACTTAATGGAGGTGGATCTTTTTTTCAAGTCAGGGCCCTCGCGCGGCAGTCCAGCGAACTTTCTTAGTATACAGTTTCGTGTTCCTTGCTACTCGCCGAAATGATGCAAGGCATGCATCCTGGGCTTCCTCTGGTTATCCTCCTCGTTCTGCTCGATCTGCTCTTCGTTCTCTTCATGATGCTCTGAATTCGTTCTCCTCCTCCACAAATCACGCACGGCTGGCTTCGGGAAGCCTCCGAAGCCGCGCAGAAAACTGTGAAAGCGACAGAAAACTGACCTGGACCCCCCCCATAGCCCTCAACATCTGGCTGTCTTGGGTATCCCCCCCAAAAAGAAACAAACATCCACCCAAGACCAGCAACGACCTCCGACCAACACGCTCGAAAACAATGAGATCAGGCCGAAAACGCCCTCTACCCTCGACGGCAATGGCGACGACTGAAGAAGGGATCGCTGCACACATACATTGTCGGGAGGTCCGCGCGGATCTCTTGGCTAGGCGCCAGGCCCGCCCTCCCTGGCGCGCGGAGCGCTCCGTGGGCGGCGCCAGAGGCGCTGCTGAGGGGGTCCAGCACGGATCCAAAGAATCCGCGCGCCAAATCCAAGGAATCCGCCCGGACCTTTTTTCCCATACATATAGATGTATGTATGTATGTATGTATGTATGTATGTATGTATGTATGTATGTATGTATGTATGTATGTATGTATATACATATATATATGTATATGTACTCATCCGTTTTCGAGACGACGGCGACAGAACGCGACGAGGGAGGACATCAGGGCACCGATGCCGTTACTCCCCAGACCTCTCGCAGGGCGCGTTCTGACCAGTATTTCGAACACGGCGGCGACGACGACGACGACGACGGCAGCGGCGACGTCGACGACGACGACAACGACGACGAGGACGACGAGGATGAGGACGAGGAGGACCAGGACGAGGACGAAGACGACGACGGCGACAACGAGGACAAGGACAAGGACGACGACGACGACGAGGACAACGAAGAAGACCACGACGACAACGGCGACGACGACGACGACAACGACGACGACGCCGACGGAGCGCGGCAAGGACAACGACGACGGCGACGGCCCAGCCCGGCCCGCGCAAGCAACGGCGTAGGGGCATGCTCTCCCGAGCGGCCCCGGAGAAGCCGACTGGTCGGCGGCCCGGGGGCGCGCACGACGAGGGGTGAGGCGGGGGCAGGGAGGGAGGGATAGCGAGGAGGGGGAGGAGGATGGAGCGAGGAGGGAGAGGAGGAGGAGGAAGAGAGAGGGAGGAGGAGGAGTAGGAGGAGGAGGAAAAGGAGGAAGAGGAGGAGGGAGGAGGAGGAGGAGAGGAGGAGGAGGAGGAGGAGGAGGAGGAGGAGGAGGAGGAGGAGGAGGAGGAGGGAGGAGGAGGAGGAGGAGAGGAGGAGAGGAGAGGAGGGGGGGAGGAGGAGGAGGAGGAGGAGGAGGAGGAGGAGGAGGAGGAGGAGGAGGAGGAGGAGAAAGTCGGCGCTCGAGGTATTGTCTTCCCCTTGGCTGCTGCTGCCTCTGCCCCTGCCTTGTTCTTCGCCCTGTGGTCTTCTCGCCCTCATCTCGCCATCACGCGCTTCGAGCTTTCTTGCGCTTCGACCGACCGACCGACCGAGGAGCAGGAGGAGCAGGAGGAGGAGGAGAAGGAGAAGGAGGAGGAGGAGGAGGAGGAGGAGGAGGAGGAGGAGTACATCTTGTGTCGGACATCCTGTGTCGAGGGGCCCGCTGGGTGGCGGTGTGGCCGCCCTGTCGCGGGCACCAGCGCCCCATCGGGCCTGCGGGCCACCGCCAACGACGAGCGCCGGGGGGCCGGGCGGCGGCACGAGGGGGCGCGGTGCCCCTCCCAAGTTGGGCGGGATAGGAGGGAGGCAGGGAGGGAGTGGGAGGCGGGCCAGAAGGAGAAAGGGGAGAGGAGGAGGAGGAGGAGGAGGGAGGAGGAGGGAGAAGGAGGGAGAAGGAGGGGGAGGAGGGCGAGGGAGGAGGGGGGGGCGGGGGGAAAATGGGAAGGAGGGGCACAAGGAGGAGAAGGGGGACGAGGGGGAGGGGGCGGGGAAGAGGGAGGTGGTCGTGGAGAGGGAGACTCGCCCATCCCCCACCCTCTCATCCGCCCTCCTCAATCAAACGACCAATGCGACATCCTCCTATGCTGCTGGCTAGCCTCGCTACCCTCTCCACCCCCACAAAAAAAAGCTACCTCCGCGACGTCTCGCAGCTTTGTCAGGAACATCGCCGTGATAGAGGAAGCGGAGAAGACCACCGACTCGCCCTGACGAAGGGCCAGGACCCTCACAGCTGGGCGCCGTGAGCAGTACGACGTCCGTGTTTGACTCGATTCGGGCCCCAGGACGCCAACGGATCAATCCAGCTCGAATCAAGTCTAAAGAAAGATGAGGTTGGCAGCTCTGATAATCATGATTCCACGGACAAGTACATGCTGAACACATGGTGTTACTCGAGGTGGAACGAGGCATGCGCATGGCAGGGTAGCACCCATGCGGACACATCGAATGATAATGCAGACGAGATAATGTCGACAGGAGGGGTCAGCGAGAGGGAGAGTAGTGAGAAGGGCGAAAGGAGGATAGTAAGGGAGGAGGGAGGATGAAGGAGGGAGAAGAATGGATGGGGGAGGGAGCGGGGAAGCAGCAGGCAGAACCTAGGTGAGAGAAGGAGAGAGGCATGGGAGATACGAGCATGCATTTGCAGGGGAAACGATGGGACCGGCACAAGCAATGCATAGTTACACAGACAGGCTAGCACGGCAAGAGAGGGGGGGGAGAAAGAGAGAGAAAGAGAGAGAGAGCACGATGGCCAGAATGATGCACGTACATGCGCGCTCGACCCAGGAAATCAGGCCTCGAGGCTGTCCTAGGACCCCCCCCCCCACAAGCAGCAACATTCCAATACTCGGGCGACGTGTCCTCTGAAGTGCGGGCCCAGGAAGCGCCCCCCCCTTCGTTACTCATACTCCGAGCCCGCACCCCGCCCAAGCGGCCTTGCCCAGCCCAGCCCTCGGAAGCATCCGACTGTTCTTGCCATGCAGGCTCGCAGTCCTGACTTGGCCAAGGGAGCTCTCAGTTGGCGGGCAAAGCGTGCCCACGAGGAGAAGAACTTGGAATGGAGGGCAACAGGAAGAGACGAGTTAAAATGTACTTGTATGGAGAGCGATGTTCAGTTGTTTGCCCAAGAGCACGCCAGCCACGGCCGCCTCAGGGGGTCCCCTATCCTCCTCACTTCTCCGTCCCCCCCCCCCCGCCCTCAGCATGTCCTGCCAGAGCCTATGCTGAAGGTCCACGTGAGATAGAGAGATATCATCAACAACAACAACAACTTCAACACCAACAACAACAATTATTTTACCCTCATGCGCCATGCTTCCACATGACACATGCATCCATATGGATAACACACCCCATCATGGGGGATTTTTCTGGCATGCGGGATCCGATATTCCCTCACCCAGATATCCCGCCCAAGAAGGTTTGGCCACCACCTCTTCCGAGGAACTTCAACATCCATAGCTCGGACGGCACATCGCCTTCGCAATCGCCTTGCGCATGCCCCGCATCTCAGAGGGAGAGGAAGAGGAAGAGGAGGGGGAGATGAGAGAGATAGGGAGGGGGAGGAGGAGAAGGGAGGGGGAGGAGGGGGAGGAAGGATGAGTAGTTGTAGTAGCAGCAGTTGATGATATTGTTGTTGCGGCTGTAGCACTAGTAGTAGTGGTAACGGTAGTAGTAGTCCAAGTAAGTAGAACTGGCTTGTGGCAGCCAAGCGTTCATAGCGACGTTGCTTTTTGTTCCTCCTTTAATGTCTTCTCTCCCTATCCTTGAGACGCAGAAGTCTCAAAAAGTTGGATGGTTCAGCACATCCAGGAAACCTATCGCTGGACCGGCCCAGATATGGTTCCAGAAGCGGCTCGGGAAGCTGCGCAGGCGCCAGAAGCAGAGAAGCACCACGTACGGGCGCCGGCTCGGGCGTCCGGCCCACAGCCGCTCCAGAATCGGCCCAGGACGGCTTCCCGGGCGCCGCAAGCAGAAATTCAGCATTTTCGAAAGAAAAATGTGTATTGGAATGGCCTTTTTTCGGCGCGATCGGAACTGCCCGGGCGTCCGGCCCGGGAGCCGGGCCGGGTGCCGGCCGGGCCGGGTGCCGGCCCGAGCTCCGGAATCGGCCCGGACGGCCTCCCGGGCGCCGGAAGCAGAAATTCAGCATTTTCGAAAGAAAAATGTGTATTGGAATGGCCTTTTTTCGGCGCCGCCTCGGAACTCGATTTTCCGGCGCCCGGGCGCCGGCTCGGGCGCCGACCCGGGCGTCTGGCCCGGGAGCCGGGCCGGGTGCCGGCCCGAGCTCCGGAATCGGCCCGGACGGCTTCCCGGGCGCCGGAAGCAGAAATTCAGCATTTTCGAAAGAAGAATGTGTATTGGAATGGCCTTTTTTCGGCGCCGCCTCGGAACTCGATTTTCTGGCGCCCGGGCGCCGGCTCGGGCGCCGACCCGCTTTGATCGTCGGGTGGCTGTAAGTGCGGTAAGAGCGTTCATCTTACATAACCTTAGTTAAGCCATAGAACGTACACTTGTTGATCGCGCATCTCATGTGTGCATATGCAATACTTATGGTGTTTGTAAGTGTAGATGTAAGTAATATACTAAGTTAGATATCTCTGCTAAGTCGATGGGGCTGAACATATTCGTGTTTTTGCTAATCATTTGCGTATTTTTTATTCTTAACTTTTTTGAAATCCATTGAATTTCCGTTGTTGTTGTTGTTCAGTTGTTCAGGACCGAGGCGCCGCAGGTACTTGCTGTACCTCGCGGCCGCGGCGCTGCGGGCTGCGCGCATGCCCGCGGGGAGGGGGGAGGGAAGGAGGAAAATGTTTATCCATGTGTCTTCGGCCCTCCCTTATCCCCCCTTTCCTTAGGCGGCGCACCGCCTTCTCCTCCGTCGCCTCGTCCTCCGTCGGCGGTAATCCGCCTTCTCCCCCCCCCATGGCGGCAATCCGCCTTCTCCCCCTCCGTGGCGGCAAACCGCCCTTCTGGCGGCAAACCGCTTTCTCCTCCTTTGGCGGCAAACCGCCTACCCCTTCTGGCGGCAAACCGCCTTCTCCTCCTCTGGCGGCAAACCGCCTACCCCTTCTGGCGGCAAACCGCCTTCTCCTCCTCGTGGCGGGAAACCGCTTCCCCTCCGCCCTATCGGCGGCTTGCTTTGCCGCCTCCTTCCACCCCCTCGGCGGCAAGCCGCCCACCCCTTTCCCCCCTCCCCTCCCTGGCCTCTCCTTGACCCACCCTCCCCCATAGCTCTCTTCTTCCCCCCCGCGCACCCTTCGGCACCCCCTCCCCCGCCCCCCCTTCGACACCCTCTCCCCCCTGCGCCCCCCCTCACCCAGGAGGAGGAGGAGGAGGAGGGAGAGGAGGAAGAGGAGAAGGAGGAGGAGGAGGAGGGGAGGAGGGGGAGGAGGGGGAGGAGGAGGAGGAGGAGGAGGAGGGGGAGGAGGAGGAGGAGCAGGAAGAGCAGGAGTAGGATATGTCCGTCGCACGCGCGTTGGCTCGATCCGTTTTTGGCGAGCCCTCCTCCGAGGGCTTCGGGCGGCGTGCGCGCGCGGGGAGTCGCGCACTCCGCTCGGCGCGCGGTCGCGCCGCATCGCTGCCATGGAGGGCATCCTTCGAGGCCGCCTGGAGGAGGCGCGGGCGGCGTTCGTAGCGCGCGGCAGTGCGACGGAGCACCTTCCTGCCTGCATCCAGGCGGCGACGTCCCAGCGCTGGTCGCAGCTCCAGAGTGCGCAGTTTGCTGCTTTGGGCGGCGGCGTGGGGTGGGCGCAGTCCGAGCTGGGAGACTTCTTGCAGGCTCTGTCGTCGGGCAGCCTGCAGGGGAGGAAGCTCCAGAACTACGAGGGGTTCATTGAATTTCTGACGCCTCAGTTGTGGGAGTTCGTGCTCTCGCCGCATTCGGGCTTCACTGCCAAGATGGCGGCGTTCTCAGAGCACCTCGGGGCGCTTGGCCTGAGGCATCCGAGCTGCCCGACGGCCGCCAATATGGCAGCATTCTTGTTGCTGGTGTGCAAGCAGACAGGCGTGGAGACGGGCGAGATCACGAGGGAGCTGTTGCAGTCATATCTGGCCACAGTGAAATCCTCGTTCAAGAATCTCGTGGCGACGATGCCGCCGCCCAGGGATGGCATCCAGGCTCTCCCCATCACGCCTGGGAGGCTCCAGTCTCAGTACCCCATCACGTACGTCGACGCCTTCCCGCCAGGTGTTGGAGCGACGGCGCCGCAGATAAATCCCGTCGAGATGGTGACGATTGCGAAGCTGATTAATCTCCGTGCAGGGAAGAAGAGCGGCCACCTCGCGCTGCCCGCGCCTGCGCCCGCCCGCGGCGGGCTGCAGCCATCCCACGGCCCAGGCGGCGGCTCTCCTCAGCAGCACCTCCCCATCGCGGCGGCCGATTCGTTCTCTGGGCGCTGGCCGACGGCTCCACGGGGAATAACAGAACGCATTCCCCCGCGGGACACCTGGTATTGGGTCGAGGGGTGGGTTCCTGGATCGGCGCGGGGTACGTTTCTGGATGCCTGGATGGAGGGCGTGTTGTGAAATATTCCCCCCCCCATCCCCCTAGGGGGATGGGGGGGGGGGGAATATTTTCGTTCGGCGGTGATCCGCCTGATTTCAGGTGGGGCTTTCGCGCAGCGGCGGCCGCTGGCCCAACCCAGCCATCCAGCTGATCGACCGCTCGCAGACGCAGCAGCCGCAGGAGCCGTTGCAAGAACGAGCAGGTTCGAACCACCAGCTTTCGATGGCGGCGGGGAGTTCGGATGCGCCGTCGACGCAGCAACTGGCGGCACACGATGGCGGCAAACCCGCCGACTGTCAGCCGTTATCGAGCACCGCCGCCGCCCAAACGGCCTCGATCAGCAAGAGCCGCGCGGCGAAGAAGCAGAAGAAGCATGAGCTGCCGATCGAGCTCGACTCCGACTCCGACTTCGGCATCGTCGCCGTGACGCCGCCGCCCAAGGCTGAGAAGGTCGGCATCGCCGCAGGCTCTCTGAAGAAGACCCCGACGGAGGCGGCTCTGGCCATGGTCGCGGCCATGGATAAGAGGACGAAGGCGGTCAAGACGAAAAAGAACGCCGAGGCGGTGAAGGCCCCCACGCTTGCCACGGGCAATGCTGCTAAGAAGACGACGCCGCCTGGCAATGACAACGCGGCAAAGAAGACGACGCCGCCTGCCACGGGCAACGTGGCTAAGAAGACGCCGCTCCCCACGGGCAAGAAGACGGACGGCGCGGCTGGGAAGGACAAGCAGCGCAAGTGGGCGAAGCCGAGGTGGGAGATGCAGACCACACGCAACTTGGCGAGCGGGGTTGAACCTCCCACCGATGAGGCGTCGGGCGCGCGCGGCGATTCCCAGCAGCCCCGCTGGGGTCGCAGTTTGCGCGCCCGCCGCCTTTCAGGCGACTGTTCATCGTTGCTCCGCCCCCCAGGTGCAGTTCCGCAGCGGCAGGGTCGGCGTCCCTGGCAGCAACGTCAGCCTGAAGTACATCGCGGGCGATGAGGCCGACAAGGCCAGATTCTCACCGACGCCCTTCTCGACGCCCTCCTCCGCGCTCTCTTCATTTTCGCCCCTGCCTCGACGCCCCCTCCGCCCCCTGCTGCCTCGTTGCGCCCGATCGCTCCGAGGCCAGGGCCATCGCGGAGGCGGAGGAGCTGGTCAAGAAGGAGCTCGCCGCCAGGGCGCGCGGCGAGTAATTCGCGCTACGACTCTTCAACTCTCCAGGCCAACGGGGCGGCCTCGGGATAACAAAAAGGTCGTGGCGGATATGCCGCCTCGTGGCGGATATGCCGCCTTGTAGCGCAGCCTTCTCGCCTTCCAACTCGTGGCGGACATGCCGCCCCCGCCCCACCCCTTTGCGCTCCTCCGCCCTTCAGGCGGACATGCCGCCGCCCCCCTCCCCTAATCGGCCCACTCCGCGCCCCCGCGCCACGTCCCTGCGCCCCCCTCTCCGCTGTCAGGCACTGGATCCCACGCCAACTAACGTCGGGGAGACGCCCACTGCTCGAACGGCGAAGGCGTTCACCCAGAATGGCATGGGCGCGCGCGAAGGCACCGACGTTGCCACCGCCCGTTCAACGACGAAAACAAGTGAACCAAGACCTGCACATTCAAAGGGACACCAGTTCACTTATATTTCTGGTTCCCAATGCCACCCTCACTCTGCCCCCTCCCCCGAGACCCCGTCGCAAGAACCAGCGGGGCCCTTCTGAGAGGCCCCCGAGGGCTCGAGGAGCTCCAAGACTTCAATGGGTCCATGGGCAACCCCCTCCCCCTCCTCCCGAAGTCTCGCTTCCGCGTCCGATTCCATTTCGGTTCAAGCCCGCGGCCCGCGGGTGCCCGCGAGCCCGCGCGGGGTTGGCCCCCCCCTTTCGCGCCGACGCGTGGGCTGGGGCCCGCGCGCCGAGGCTGCGCCGCAGCCACCGCGTCGCGCTCGGCGCCTCGCACTGCGGCCGCGGCCATGGCAGACAGCGGCAGCGCGTTCGACGCGTTGGAGGCAGCTGCATCGCCAAAACAAGTGGCCCCGCGTGCGGTAGCCAGGGACGCGCGCATCGCGCGCGAAACTGGCTGGCCGCTCTCGGTCGAACTGTTTTGGCGATTCGGCGCAGGAGATGTTCGGGCCAGCGATGCAGTTGCTCTCCGACCTTGCGGGCGTGGACAACAACGCAGGGGATCGGTCTTCCTCCGCCAGCGGCAGTCGGCCAGCCAGCGCGCCCACGTTGGCGGCGCAGCCAGCGCGATCGCGCAGCCCGCGCCACCCGCGGGCACCGTCGACGCCGCCGCGCAGGCGGGGGCCGACGTCACCGCCGCGGGACCCGCGGCAGCGGCCTTTCCCGCCCTCGGCTCTCGTGAAGGAGCTCGCGTCGCACATGCGGGGCGCGACGCCTGTGGTGGAAGAGCCCCCCGAGGCGGTGGAGGCGCATCCCAGCGCGGTGGAGGCGTTCAGGGCGCAGCTGCGAGCCTGGCTGAGCGACCCCGTTGGGAATCCCATCGACTGGCGGTCGGAGACCGTGCTCGCCGTGCTCAAGGAGTACCAGATGAAGTACGACTACAAGAAGTTCCGCGACCGCGGCCCGCCTGGCCCCGCCATGGGCGGGCCGCAGACGTGGCAGGGCCAGGCGTGGCGCGCCAATGCGAAGCGCTGGGGGAACCGAGGTGGCGCAAAGCGCGAGATGTACGCGAAGCTGCACGGCAACAAGGCAGCGCCGCGGGTGCGCGAGGCGCACGTCCCCAAGCCTCAGCTGATGCATCGGGAGCCCATGGCGCCGAACTTGCCCAAGACGATGCCTCAGCAGGCGCCGTGGAGGACTGGCAATATGAACCCTCCAGCTCCGCCTCCGCCGCCGAAGACCATGGGGCCGCCGCCGCCGAAGACCAGGCAGCCGCCAGCAGGGAAGCCCAGCATGGTGCAGCCGAGGGCAGGGCGTCGGCTGCAGCCGACAAGCAAGATGGCACCACCGCCAGCGAAGCCGCGCCCGCCCGCCCGCGGAGATGTCTTCTTGTAGGGTGATCGCGTGGACCTGCAAGCGGGCTGGGGTGCATAGCTTCCGTAATTCGAGCGCGGATAGTTGCAGCTATCCGCGCTGACGCGTCATGACGCGCCGCCTCTCCCCGCCTCGTCTCATCTCATCTCTCCTCCCCTCTCTTCGTTGCCGATCTATCTCATTGGCGGACGCGCCGCCTCCCCCCGCCTGGCGGACAACCGCCGTTCAGATACGAGCATCGGCGCATCGGGTTTGTTCTATGCGGTTGGAAAAAAACACCAGTCCTTCCCTGAGCCACCCATTGGCGGCTAAACCGCCCTGAAGCCTCCATTGGCGGCCACGCCGCCCATTGGCGGCTAAACCGCCCATTGGCGGCCACGCCGCCCTGAGCCCTCCATTGGCGGCTAAACCGCCGCCGCCGCCTGCTGGCATCCCGAAATGTGCGATGCCACCGCGCCTCTTACACATGTATGTTTTTGTTGTTGGGACGCTGTATCGGCTCGAATCTAGGCGCGCACAGGCTCGCGCCCCACGCCGCCCCTGCGCTAGCCGTGCACTTCTCGCCCTGCCGCCATGGCAGGCCAGCAGGGCGAGAAGACCGTCATGTTCGGCTTCAAGTGCCCACAGAGCAGCAGCTGCAAAAGGGGCGGCAAGTGGTTCCAGGGAGAGACAGTGGAGGAGGCCAGGAACAAGCTGGTGAACCACCTTCACGTGTCGCCGTACCACAGCTTGAGCGAGGACGAAGCGGAGGTAGCTGCTATCGCACTCGAGGCCGACTCGTGGGAAGTCGACCTCGCGGAGTGGCGCCAATGGGAGGAGGAGAAGGCCAACTGGGGCTCCGCCAAAAGGCGCAAGGGGGCGCCGAAGGTCGAGCTGGCGCCAATCCCTCCACAATCCCGCGTGGAGCGCTCGCACCAGCTGAAGGACGCGTTCTCGGAGGGCAGCGGATCGTCAGGCGCAGCTTCGTCAGCCACGGCGGGCATGAGGATGTCCACGGCGTTGGCCAGCCAGATGTCGCCCGATAGCATCGTGGTGCTCAACGGCACCCAGTGCCAGGCTGTGCTCGACTCGTTGCGCCGCGCGCGTACTGCGACGCAGATGTGCGCCCAGATAGCGGAGCGCGCGGTGAACGCTTTCCGCCAAGAGGAGCAATGCATCGCCGAGTGCGAGGACGTGCTCGCGAGCTGGCTGGTGCGCAACGCGACCTCGTAGGTGCAGGTGCACGGCTGGCAGCACTGATGTCGCCTCAGCATCAGTAGCCTCATTCGCGCAGGCGGCGCGACGCGTCGGCCCTACACGCCCCCCTCCCACTCCTCCAACGCAATTTCAATCCACACCCCTGTGTCAGAACAAATTAGGACACCCCCACACACTCCATCCGCACTCAATTCGTGAAGGCCGCCACGCCGAGGTGAATTTTGGCCACGCAGGCGGCCGAGTAGCCGCCCCCCAATGCAAGGCGATATGGGGGCGAGTGGACGAGCGGAGCGGGAGGAAGGTGAGGGAACTTCGGCGGATAAGACAGGTGGGCGGTTGGATGGGATTTGGCAAAAGGGCTGGGTGGAGAAAACTGCATCCGCATAAGAATGAGTGCGGCTATTTTCTGGATGTGCTGCATCGCCATGTCCGCCCACCCCCCCATCGCCTTGCATATGATGACGCTCAGGCAGCGCGCCCCGATTGCGCGCGCTCGCCCGTCTCTTCGCTGCCGCTCAGGCAGCGCGCCTCGCTTCCGCGCTCGCCCGTCTTTTCGCTGCCGCTCAGGCAGCGGTTTGAAGCACGCGGCGCCGTCCGCGGTCGGTAGCGCAGGGCGCCGCTCCGCCCCTGCTGCTCCGCTTAACTAACTCGGCGGACGTGCCGCTACGCCGCCGCCATGCACTGGCAAAAAAACGTTGGCTGTTATCATATGTTAGCATATGTTATCACGCGCCTGATAACACCTGATAACACCTGATAACACCTGATAACATGTTATCAGGTGTTATCATGTGTTAGCATGGTGTTATCACACGCCTGATAACATATGATAACATATGATAACATGATGTCAATTTTGTGTGGTTGTCATGTTGCGCGCAATTCATTTCAGTATCCGTATCACCTCGTGCGTCCGCCACGCTTCGAGCGGCTAGTCCGCTGGCGGCCAATCCGCCTCCCTCGCCGCGCCCCTGCACCCTCTCAAGCGGCGAGTCCGCTGGCGGATATGCCGCCCCCTTCATACCTCACTCCACCCCTCCCTCCACCTTTGAAGCGGCTATTCCGCTGGCGGCTATCCCGCCTCACTTACCGCGCGTTTTCTTCGTCATCGCTTCGCGTCCAGCTCATCTTGGCATCAGGGCCGCGCGCGACGCGCGGCTTCTCGCGTGCCAAGGCGGTCACGCCGCCATGGCGGGGACGCCGCCCGCTGAAGATCACCAGCAGCATTCTCTGGCAGTGATGTTCGGAGCAGCCAGGCCGAAAAACAAGGGAGTGATGACCAAGGCGCCCGCAGCGAAGCCCCGTGGGAAAGCTAAGCTATCGGGGACGCAGATGACACTGACTGGACAGCTTGTGCCGCCGCTCGCATTGACCGACGCAGGGCCGCCGAAGGCACGCGGGAAAAGCAAAGGCAAGGGCAAAGGTAAGCACCCCGCAGCGTTGAGGACGGCTCGCAAAGCTGCGTCAGCCGCAGCTCCCGCCGAAGAACTGCCTCCTCAGGGCGCAGCGGCTTTGCCACCAGAGCCGGACGACGCAGCGTCAGAGGCGGCATCGGGCTCCGAGGAGCGCGGCGACGAGATTGGTTCCGAGCTCGGCGTAAAACAGGATGAGCTTGAGAGTGCCAAGCGTGAGCTTGAGGAGGAAGAGGCTCCACCGCAGGGCGCGGTAGCCAAGGTTGAGAATGAGGAGCGCTCGCCCGAGGCGGCAGCGCCGCAGGCGGAGGAGGAGGAGGCAGCTCAGGACGATCCGCCAGCAGGCGCTCCCCAGGTAGGGGAGTTCGTGGATGTGCATGGCATCGGGCATAGCATCGTGCGTTGCAACCGCTGCTGTCGCACGGCAAAGGAGTGCAACTACAGGATCAGGGCGAAGGGCCAGTCGACTTACCAGTGCGACGCGTGCAACACGAACGGGGTGCGCCTTTCTCGGAGGTTCGGACAGTGGCCGCCAAAGTGTTTCGCCAAAATGAAGAGTGAGTTCAAGCAGCAGTTCTACAAGGATCTGGCAGAAGATCCTGGGCTGTCGAACCTCGATCGCATTGAAGCCTTCGTGGTCAGCTCAATCACTGTCCAACGGATGGAGGAGGAGCGCGTCCGCAAGGGTGGCAAGTACCTTCCGCTGAGGAAGTGGGCGCACGACGGCTTCGACGCGAAAAAGATTGAAGATAATGTGCAGGATAAGAGGTGGAACCCTGATCTCGGGGAGTGGACGTACAGGCCGCAATTGGAGGCGGCCTGGAGCGAGACAGTGGAGGCCGCAGTGCGCAACGAGCTGTACACCGATAAGAGGACGCAGGCGAAGCAGAGCGGCCCGCGGGCAGCGGCCTCGACGGGCGTCGCAGAGCACGGCGGCGACAAGGGCGACAGAAGCGACGAGAGCGACATGTCCAGATCCAGGCGGCGCCGCAGGCGCAGGTCTGACAGCCGCAGGAGGAGGAGGCGCAGCATGAGCAGGCGCGACAGCAGGGGCAGGCGCGACAGCAGGAGCAGACGCCGCGACAGACGTCGCGACACCAACCGCAGCAGGAGCCGCTCGCGCGGCGACCGCGACAGGAGCAAGAGCCGCCGCAAGGGCAGGAGCAAGAGCCGCGGCAAGAGCAAGGACAGGAGCAAGAGCAGGCCGTTTGGGGGTTCAACGCAGGGGTGTCGCCTGGGCTTCGCATTCGTTTTCGGTTTCCGTTCAACTCTTCAGGTTCGGATCGGGTTATTGATTTCGCTCGGCTCGAAGTGTTGTCATTTTCGGACAACCCCGAAGGCTCCGCAGGGATAAGGACGCTGAGAAGGAGCGGAGGCGACAGGAAGCGAGGGAGAAGGCCGAGCAGGCCAAGAAGGAGACGCAGGAGAAAAACCTGGCGCTGAAGTGGATCGGCACCGCAACGAGGCTCGAGACAGAGCTGGACGGGTACCTCGAGCATGAGAAGGCGGACAAGGTGCCGTCATGGGCTGTGAAGAACGCGAAGGCGGCGAGGAAGTCTGTGGCAGTCATGAAGGCGGTGGCGCAGAAGCGCGTGCACAGCGGCGTGGCGTTGACGATCACGCAGGACGAGGCCATCAGCATCCAGAAGGATGCGAGCTCGGCGGCGAGGGCCATCGCGGGGATGCTCAAGGAGGCGCAGAAGCACAGCACCTGAGCGCCCCATGGTGGCCCAGTACATCATGAAGTACGGCCTGAAAAAGGTGGAGAAGGACCCGAATAAGCCGCGGCCGCTGGGCCGCTCGTGAGCAGGGGCGGCAGTTGGGCCGCTCCTGACGAGGTGTGTGATTTCGTATATACAATTGTTATTGTTGGTGAAACAACATTTCCACCGCCACCCCACTCGTTACCACCGCAGCCCTTCGTTTGGCGGGGATGCCGCCTTTCCACTCTCGCAAGCCCTTGGCGGACATGCCGCCTTGCCTTCATTTGGCGGAGATGCCGCCTTTGCTGCTCATCGCGCTCCGATGCCTCACTTGGCGAGGCGAAGCGCTTGCCTAACTCCCTCCTGCTCGAGCGCGTCCTGCCCGAGACCCTACCGCGCGAGCTGTGGCTCGCGAAGGCCAGCGACACCGTTGGGAATCCCATCGATTGGCGGTCGGAGACGAAGCAGAGGCGAAGCAGCTCCTTGGCAGGGGCGGCAGTTGGGCCGCTCATGACGAGGTGTGTGATTTCGTACAATTGTTATTACTGTTGAAAAAAAACATTTCTTCGTTGCCATCGCCACCCCACTCGTTACCACCGCAGCCCTTCGTTTGGCGGGGATGCCGCCTTTCCACTCTCGCAAGCCCTTGGCGGACATGCCGCCTTGCCTTCATTTGGCGGAGATGCCGCCTTTGCTGCCCACCGCGCTCGCACCGTTCTCTCGCGTTTCCCAATGACATGATCTGCCACCGTCCCACCCCTCATCCGTAGTCTTTGTGGCTCAAGTGGAGCCGCTCGAGGTCGTGCCCCTTCGCGGTCTTGCGCCGCCATGGCGAGCATCGCGGACAAGTACGACGTCGATGACTTCGAGCTCATCACGGGTGGCAGTGCGTGGAGCTGGGCGACCATCGTGGTGCGCTTCATCGAGTGGCGCAATCGTTGCCGCCATGCACGCGCCGTTGGCATCAAGGGCCAGATGCTCATCGACAAGGCGCGGCGCATGATGGAGGAGGCGCGCCGCACCGAGGAGCGCGGCAAGATGCTGTGCCAGACGTCGAAGCAGATGGTGCAGGACATCCCAGGCGGCATTCGGTTCTTCTGCCGCCAGCCGCACCAGGAGAGCTGAGCGGCGATCGGCTGGGCCGATAGAGGAGGATAAGGAGGAAGAGGAGGCAGGATGAGGAGAGGAGGAGGAGGTGGATGAGGAGTTGGAGGCAGCACGCGCACCCGCACTAAGAGCCGCCAGCCGCCGCCGCGCCCGTCCCGCGCTGCGCCCGCCCCGAGCTCGAGCCGCCAGCCGCGCCCGTCTCCGAGCGCTGGCGGCTTGGAACCCGAGCTTGAAACTCAAGCTCGAAATTGCGTGCGAGAAAAAGAAATCTCCCTTGCAAGTTCCGTTGCTACGCTCACTTCGCGCCTCCGCAATCTCCCCCACCCACCCCCTTCCCCCCTCCCCCCTCCCCCCATGCCCCCTCGCCCCCACGCTCTTCGGCGGCTACGCCGCCCCTCCCGACCCTTCAGGCGGCTACACCGCCATGCCCTTCGGCGGCTACTCCGCCCCGCGATCCATTCCCGCCTCCACTTCCGTCTCTCTGGCTGCAATTCGTTTTTCTCAACCGCGCTGGGCCTCGCGCTGCCCCCCGCCCCCGCCCCTCCCGCGCGCGGGCGTCGGCGCAATGGGGAAACGCGCCCTGCAGGTGGACAAGCAGGTGGAGCAGCGGGCTCGACTGCAACAGTGTCTGGCCCTGCGCGGCGTGTCCGCGGCTTTGCTCGAGCGAATCGTGACTGCGCTTGGCCATGGCGACGACGCGGGCGATGCTATAGACGTGAGCGCTCGGGCCATGCAGCGATCGCAGACGGCATCCGTGGCCGATCTCATCAGCGCAGTGCGGCTGCAGCCCAAGATCGGCACGCCTTTCCGATGGAGCGTGGCGCTGCCGCATCGGCTGATGCCGAGGCTCCTGTCGGACTGCCCTCTCTGGAGTTCAATGTTTTGGGAAGCGATGCGCCGTTTCCCTGTGTCGCGCGATCGGCCGTGGAGGCTTTTGCTGTACTACGACGACATTGGCGTGGGCAACGCCTTGAAGATAGATAATCGTCGGAATCAGCTCGCGGTGTATGCGAGTTTCCTCGAGTTCGGATCCTTCTTGCAGAAGGAGGTTGCGTGGCTGCCGATCGGCACCTTGCGCGTCGTCGTGAAGAAGAGCATCGGCGGCTCGGCCGTGGCGCGGGCATTGCTTCGCGCGCTGTTCCTGGGCCCAGAGAGTCTGTCGGAGCACGGTGCGCCAATCGGCGGCGTGCACTTTTTCGCCAAGTTCCACCGCTTGATTGCAGACGAGGCGGCTGGAAAAGAGACATTCTGCACCAAGGGCGCTGCAGGTCTGAGACCGTGCTTGCAATGCAAGAACGTTGTGCTGGATCAGGCGGAATGTCTTGCAGACTACGACGACGATGATTACCTCGTGCCTCTCTGGTGCGCTGACTCGTCGCGCTTTGACCCGCTGTCGTCAGACGAGTTTTTGCAGCAATATGATGATTTGGCGTCGCTGCGGGACACGACAACCAGAGCGAACATCGAGAGACTGGAGCCAGGGAGGAAAACATTTCCATCGATCCCCTTCTGATGTCCCCCCCTTCCTTCCCTTCTGATGTTCCGGCCCCCGAAGGAGACGGCAATGGGCATCACTCTGGATGACCGTTCTCTGGTGGCGTGCCAGGCGTTGCGGACGGTGGCGCCGCCGAGCACATACGTGAGGGACCCCATGCATACCATGCTGGCCAGCGGCGGGACCTTGCAGGTCGAAATCTTTGCGCTCCTCAAGGCGGTGAGGGATGTCATCCCCGACGCGTGGGGAACGTGGCGGGATCGCTGCTCGGCGTGGCGGACTGGCAGACGCGGCAGGAAACCGCCAGCGTTTCTGTTCAGCGTGGCTCGGAAGAAAGCGACCTGCAAGGCGTCGCACTTCGTGGGCAAGGCGTCGGATTGCTTGGCCGTGTTCCCTTTGATTCGTCATTGGGTGCACACAGAGCTGCGTCCCAGCGGCATGGCGAACGCTGCGGCGCGGTCGTTCGAGGCGATGGCGAAGATGCTCGAATTGTACATGCAGGGCAAAAGGACATGCGGCCGCAGCTGAAACGCAAACGCTGGCCTGCGCGTTCGAGGATGCACCGCGTCGGCCCGCGCGCATCCTCGAGCGCTTAGGTGGCAGGCGGTTCGGCTACGTCCTGAGGATCGGCGCCGTGCCGAATTTGATAGCTGTCTGGACCAAGGCCGTTTCGATTTCCTTGGCGCTGCACAAAGCCGCGCACGGGCCAGCCCTGATCAAGCCGAAGCATCATTATTTGTGGCACGTCCCCGACCAGCCTGCGGAGGACGGCATCTGGTTGGACGCCTTCGTACTCGAGCGGAAGCACAACCTGCTTCGGTCCAGGTCGCAGGAGATCGACAACCCTGAGAATTTCGAGCGGTCGGCCTTGACGGCGATGCTCGCCTGCTTCCTGGAGGAAGCGAAGGAGGCGCCGCGCTCCCGCGCCAAAGCGTGGCGCACGCCAGAGCTGGACAGTACGTTCGGGCACTCGGGGCGCAACCTTGCATGCCCTTTGTGGAGGAAGATGGGCTGGGAGAGGGGAAGGCGGTTTGCCGCCGAGGCGGCTCGCCGCCAGGAGGAGGAGGAGGAGGAGGAGGAGGAGGAGGAGGAGGAGGAGGAGGAACCCCTCCGCAGGGCTGAAACGTGGACCAGCAGAGAGGCGTCCATCGACGGCCAGATGCACGGCAGCCAGGACAGACGGCGCAACCAACCTTGGTATTTAGGGGTGCACATGCGTGTGCCCCCCCAAAAATCGAGGCGTTGCTGCCCTCAGGATTTTCTCCTGGGCGACGGCGAGGCGTACATCGTGCATTGCTGCGCGCAGGCTGGCGCCGCCAGCTACCTGCTGGTGGAGACCCTGGAATGGGTGCGCGCGCCATGCCCAGGCGCGTCCCTGTGGCGGCCGCGCGGCGACGTCGCCGTGATGCCCGCCGAGCTGATCCCGCCAGCCTGGGCGGCTTATCGGCGACTACAGGACGATGGCTATGTGCTCGCCATCACGTGAAAAAGGAAAAAACGAGCGCATGCGAGAGCGGATATGCCGCTGGCGGATGCGCCGCCCTTCGATAGAGAGGTGCAGGAGGGAGGGGCGGATATGCCGCCGAAGAAGGAAGGCGGGCTCGGGGAGGGAAGGCGGCAGGAGGGAGCGGGGGCGGGCTGGCCGCCGACAACGAGGAGAGGAGAGGGGAGGCGGTGATGGCCGCCGAGGGGAGGCAGTTTGAAGAATAGTTGATCCCCCCCCCTCTCCCTCTCCCCCCTTCCCCTCCGCGCCCCGCAGGCGTCCTGAGGGCGGCTCGGCGCGTCGACCTGCGGCGCCCTGTCCTGAAAAACTGTTGTGTTGTAGTTGTTAAAACGTTTTTTGTGGTTTTTTCCCGAAACATAGCAATATCAAGAACAAACATGCAAAACATAGAAAGTTATGCAAATTTCGGGTTAACCGAATCGGACAGCCCACATCGACTTAGCTGACTTAGCTACTAAGTTGGGTATGTTGAGGTGTATGTATCGATATATCTTGGCAGTGGTACCCGATAGCTCAGTTGATAAGATGGATGGTTCTGTGAGTAGTATGTATGGTATGTTGTTGAATATACTTATCTAACAAAACGTTAAGTAGATGAATGCGAAGTTCGATATTTTATATATGTTGAATATGTGAGGTCAACTAGCATGAACCTACATACATCTTCGTTGAAACGATTTCATCGGATATACAACGCTCTTACCGCACTTACACCCACCCGACGATCAAAGCGGGCGTCCGGCCCGGGAGCCGGGCCGGGTGCCGGCCCGAGCTCCGGAATCGGCCCGGACGACCTCCCTCCCGGGCGCCGGAAGCAGAAATTCAGCATTTTCGAAAAAAAAAAAAAATGTATATTGGAATGGCCTTTTTTTCGGCGCCGCCTCGGAACTCGATTTTCCGGCGCCCGGGCGCCGGCTCGGGCGCCGACCCGGGCGTCCGGCCCGGGAACCGCTCTCGGCGGCGAGCAAGAGCACCGAGCCCGAGTAAAAAAGGAGGAAGTCTCGAGCCGGAGCGTTGTTGTTGTTGGGGGGCCGGTTTTGGCGGAACCCCAAAACGCCTGAGCGTGAGCCTCAATTTCAGAGGAAATGCGGCCGGCGCCTCGGCGAGAGCGCCAGGGCGAATATAGGGGGTCCAACAATAATAATTGTTTAGTAATTAAGGTTCAACAACAACAACAACAACAACAACAACAACAACAACAACAACAACAACAACAACAATCACTTTACCCGAACGCTCAGTGTTCTCACCAGTGCCAGGGTTTTCATGCGACGCCAGCCAATACCCCCACTTTGTGGGGGGGCAGTGCAAGCTCTACCAAATATCCACACGACTCTTCGCCACCACCCACACCCAGCTTCCCGCCCTATGACGTTCGGACACTTCACTTCGTGGCCTGCGGACGACCGTGGCTACTACACTGGCGTGGAGTACACACCCACAGAAGTTGTTAAGCCTACGTTCGTACACCCACAGAAGTTGTTAAGCCTTGTTAACCCACAGAAGTTGTTAAGCCTTCCACAGAACATCTGTTGCATATGATGCATATGGTACATGATACACATGATACACATGATACGTACTCACAAGATAGTTGATCACATCTTTAGGGCAAATTCCTGAGGGATGTGGGAATACACAAGAGAGAGAGGATATGGTTGTCCCGATGGTTGTCTCGATGGTTGTTCGATGGTTGTCCCCCGATGGTTGTCTAGTGGCCCCTGGCAGGCGCGCGAACCCCGTTGCAAGAGCGTGCGAAAGTAGCTCGCGCGAGCTCATGTAACATAAATGTTGGAAAACCATTGGTTTTTTTAGGATTCGGACAGCGCGCGCGGGTAGAAATTTTGAAAAGTCGTGCAGGTGTTTTTCGAGGACCTACGGTGCGATTCGTGTGATTTTATGATGCGCGGTGCTAAAATTCTTAAGAAGCCCAATGGTTTTTGGAGATTTCGGCGTGCGCGCGCGAAGAAAAAACGAATGTGTCCCGCATGGTATTATTTGACAGGGATGATGGCCCTGGCAGGTGCGCAACCGTTGTCGCAGAAGTTCGAAAAAGTTGCTCGCAAAAGCCCGTTTGACAGAAATGTTTAAAAAGTGTTGGGTTTCCTACGAATCCGCAAGAGCGCGCGGGATGAGATTTTGACATTTTTTTGTTGAAAAACCATTGGTTTTTTGATGTTTTTATGTTAAAATCGCTCCGAACACTAAGCTTTTGGAAGGATTTCGTCTTGCGCGCGCGAATGTCCACTTTACCTTATTTTTTGCAAGGGATTCTTGAAATTTGATTATATTAGAACAAGAAATGTCATTTTATAGTGTTTTTTGCAAGGGAAAACGGATTACAACAAAACAACCGGATCTGGATCACATCGTTTTACCTGAGGCTTCCTCACGAAAATGATGAAAATGTAGCTGCGGCCTAGGCGCGGCGGGGGGGGCGTGCACCAGGGGGCCCAACAATAATTATTCTTTAGAATTAATAATATTCAACAACAACAACAACAACAACAACAACAACAATCATTTTACCCGAACGCGTGGTGTTCTCCCCAGTGCCAGGGTTTTCATACGACACCAGGCAATACCCCCACTTCGTGGGGGGGCATTACAAGCTCTACCAAATATCCAAACGACTCTTCGCGACCACCCAAACCCAGCTTCCCGCCCTATGACGTTGGGACACTTCACTTCGTGGCGTGCGGACGACCGTGGCTACTACACTGGCGTGGGGTACACACCCACAGAACTTGGTCACTTATTCGGGGCGCGCATGTGCCCAGCATGGTGCAATTGTGCCATACAATACATAATACAGAGAGACAGAGAGAGAGACAGAGAGGGATTATGGCCCCTGGCAGGCGCGCGAACCCCGTTGCAAGAGCGTGCGAAAGTAGCTCGCGCGAGCTCATGTAACATAAATGTTGGAAAACCATTGGTTGTTTTAGGATTCGGACAGCGCGCGCGGGTGGAAATTTTGAAAAGTCGTGCAGGTGTTTTTCGAGGACCTACGGTGCGATTCGTGTGATTTTATGATGCGCGGTGCTAAAATTCTTAAGAACCCAATGGTTTTTGGAGATTTCGGCGTGCGCGCGCGAAGAAAAAACGAATGTGTCCCGCATGGTATTATTTGACAGGGATGATGGCCCTGGCAGGTGCGCAACCGTTGTCGCAGAAGTTCGAAAAAGTTGCTCGCAAAAGCCCGTTTGACAGAAATGTTTAAAAAGTGTTGGGTTTCCTACGAATCCGCAAGAGCGCGCGGGATGAGATTTTGACATTTTTTTGTTGAAAAACCATTGGTTTTTTGATGTTTTTATGTTAAAATCGCTCCGAACACTAAGCTTTTGGAAGGATTTCGTCTTGCGCGCGCGAATGTCCACTTTACCTTATTTTTTGCAAGGGATTCTTGAAATTTGATTATATTAGAACAAGAAATGTCATTTTATAGTGTTTTTTGCAAGGGAAAACGGATTACAACAAAACAACCGGATCTGGACCCCATCCACTTTTCTGAAGCTTTCGCGAAAAAATGATGAAAATGTAGCTGCGGCCTAGGCGCGGCGGGGGGGCCGTGCACCAGGGGCCCCAACAATAATTATTCTTTAGAATTAATAATGTTCAACAACAACAACAACAACAACAACAACAACAACAACAACAACAACAACAACAATCACTTTACCCGAACGCTCAGTGTTCTCACCAGTGCCAGGGTTTTCATGCGACGCCAGCCAATACCCCCACTTTGTGGGGGGGCAGTGCAAGCTCTACCAAATATCCACACGACTCTTCGCCACCACCCACACCCAGCTTCCCGCCCTATGACGTTCGGACACTTCACTTCGTGGCCTGCGGACGACCGTGGCTACTACACTGGCGTCCGAGGGCGATAATCGGCGGCCGAGGGCGCAACCTATGGCGCAACCGCAAGGGATTATGGCCCCTGGCAGGCGCGCGAACCCCGTTGCAAGAGCGTGCGAAAGTAGCTCGCGCGAGCTCATGTAACATAAATGTTGGAAAACCATTGGTTTTTTTAGGATTCGGACAGCGCGCGCGGGTGGAAATTTTGAAAAGTCGTGCAGGTGTTTTTCGAGGACCTACGGTGCGATTCGTGTGATTTTATGATGCGCGGTGCTAAAATTCTTAAGAACCCAATGGTTTTTGGAGATTTCGGCGTGCGCGCGCGAAGAAAAAACGAATGTGTCCCGCATGGTATTATTTGACAGGGATGATGGCCCTGGCAGGTGCGCAACCGTTGTCGCAGAAGTTCGAAAAAGTTGCTCGCAAAAGCCCGTTTGACAGAAATGTTTAAAAAGTGTTGGGTTTCCTACGAATCCGCAAGAGCGCGCGGGATGAGATTTTGACATTTTTTTGTTGAAAAACCATTGGTTTTTTGATGTTTTTATGTTAAAATCGCTCCGAACACTAAGCTTTTGGAAGGATTTCGTCTTGCGCGCGCGAATGTCCACTTTACCTTATTTTTTGCAAGGGATTCTTGAAATTTGATTATATTAGAACAAGAAATGTCATTTTATAGTGTTTTTTGCAAGGGAAAGCGGGGGGGAACAAAACAACCGGATCTTGATCACATCGAATTACCTGAGGCTTCCTCACGAAAATGATGAAAATGTAGCTGCGGCCTAGGCGGCGCAGGGGGGCCGTGCACCAGGGGTCCCAACAATAATTATTCTTTAGAATTAATAATGTTCAACAACAACAACAACAACAACAACAACAACAACAACAACAACATAAAAAACTGTGCACGTCAGAGATGCGTTGGAAGATGCTGAAAGGATCCGCTATGATACATTTCCCGCGGCTCTGCGGCGCGCCAGGCGGGGCACTGAACACTCCTGGCCTGTGGGCGTCCTCGAACGAAGCATGGTGAAACGATGGAAACGCGTGCACTTGTCTCAGGGTCCCGACAAATCTCGAAACAGGCCCCGAAGCTCCCGCAGAGCCAGGGCTGGGACCCCAGGGCAGAACCCTGCAAGGCAGCCATCGCGCACGGTTCACGAGCGGCGACCGTCCCCGTGTCCGCGCCCTCGCGGTCTGGACTCCAGGGCGCGACCCTGCAGACCTGCGGTCGCACGGACGCGTTCCGCGAGGGGCGCGGCCCGGGTGCCCGGCCCGCGAGGCCGCGGATACGGAGAGGTCGTTCTCCCGACTACGGCGGCGCGCGCGAGTGCGGGCGCTCCCCGCCGCCCTCCCAAGTGGCCGACGGCACGCGCCGGGGGTGCAACTCGCAGAGCAGCAGCCAGCGGGACCGCCGCGAACCGCAGCGCGGGGCAGAGGAGGCGGCAGCGACTGCCCGCAGGTGCGGGGACAGCAAGTAACCAGGACCCAGATCGAGGACGCACCTCGGGGGCCGCTTTGCGCATGCCAACAATCGCCAGAATACCGAGACCAGACGAGCTCTTTTTGTGGCTGATGTGGGCGTCCCTGACGGCCAAATCGACCAGAACCACAACCAAAGTACCCATGTCGAGGTCGGTGGGTTCTTCCCTGAGGGGCCCTCCAGAAAAGTCCACTTAGCTGTATGGTTGTGGCTTTCGGTAGCCCCGTCTAGCTCGACCGCTGGCGCAGTAACCTCTGCCTCGCCGCCGACGAAGAAAATGCGGTCGTGGCTCTGTGTTGTGCCCGGAGCAGGGGGCACCGCGAGGCGAACGCGGAGAAGAGCACGGCCAGCAGACGCCCGGGCGCGCCCACGGCGGCCTCGTGCAATGGTAACAGCAATGGCAGCGCCGCCGAGGACAGCCGGGCGTGGACCCAGCTCGGCGCACACCTGCCTGAGCCAGCTCAGGAAACTGCAGCTTTTCTTTTCAGGGGGGGGGGGTAGGGGGGGGGGGGGGCACGCGTTATCCCAGGAGCCTGCAAAAGAACAAGCTCCTTCCCACACTCACCTCAGCCAAGATGCGAAAACCGCCCCCAGGGCCGCGAGCGGCCCCCGAGCCAGGCTCAGCCCAAATCCAGCAGTGCAGTGCCCTGCAGGGTCCTCTCTGGCCGAGGCCCGTGTGCGCCGAACCCCGTCACCTGCCGGCTAAGACATGGGAACGTGGGGAGCCAGGTCGTGGCCCTGGGCCGCCCCGGAAGACAACCACCGTCGCCACGCGGACTGGCGCCGATGACGAGGAGGAGGAGGAGGAGGAGGAGGAGGAGGAGGAGGAGGAGCCAGAGCAGACTTGCGGCAAGTGGGGTCGCAGAGCTGGCGGAGGCCCTGCCGAAGGTGCGCGGGGTGCCTTCTCGAGGGAGGCGGCGCTCGTGAGCGTGCGGCCGGTGACACGGCCCACTGGCAAGGTGCCCGCAGCACGCCTGTTAGGGCCTCTGACAACAAGAACGCCAGGTTAGGTCGGGCATGTCCCCCTACAGGCCACGATGGTGGACGAAAAATAAAAAACATGTTCCAAAAATGCCCCACAAATATTCAATAACAGTTAAAAAATCGTCCCCAGATTATTTTTGGACTATTTTTGAATATTCCCCCCTGTAGAGGAACAGGCCCGACTTAAGGACAGGGCCATGCGGTGCAGAGGGCGCGGAAGGGCTGCCGCCGGAGAAATGCGAGCGCCTGCTCAGGAGCCACGGGTCAGAGGATGGCGCACGGCCACGGAGCGGTGCTTCTGCGCCTTGGCGTGGGCACGATTGACGTGGTGGAGAAGGCGCGCGCGCGCGCACTCATCCGGGTGGCCCAGCGGAGGCTCCCAGAGCTGCTGTTCCCCAGGGGGTGCACGGACCGACGCGCGGGAACGAGGCAGGCGCGGGCCATCGGCGAGCAGAGGCGGGACGTCAGGCGCTGGGCCGAGAAGGTTCGCAGCGCCGGCGTGGACGCTCTACGCCGACACAGCAACAGCGCGCCGCCAGCCCCTCCACGGATACGGCACCTGTGGACATCACGCAAGCATGCTGACAGGCGGGGCGCCTATTGCAGGACCCCGTGGCCACACCCCGGCAGCTGCGGGGCCAGCCGGCGCGCTCGCGGCGGAGGACTGCGGAGGAGGGCTGTCCGACGTTGGAGCTGGTGCCGCTCAGTGGCTGCAGAGAAAGACCTCGGCGGCAGAAAGGCACAGGGCGACGCCGCGCTGAGCTCCCGCGACGACCTCCTGCTGCGGGACGCGGCCATGGCTTCGGTCGAGATTGCTTGAGCCGAGGCCACCGAGCAGAGTCACACATGCAGGCAGATAGCAGCACATCAACGCGCGCTTGCGCACTCTGGTAAGAGCGCATTTGTATATTCGCGGCCATAACGGGCGCTTGGGGGGGGCGGGGAAGGCATAACGGCATAACGTGACGAGCCCCCCGGCCCCCCTCCCCGACGTGTGGTTTCGGCACCACAGCGCTTGTGCGCATCACAGCAAGCACCATAGTTCGCAGCACAGTAAATAACGTCGCAGTCGCGTGCATCACATCGCCTACGTACTTACTGCGCAGTGCAAACGTGCAGCAGCACAATGTTTTTTTCCCCGCACCCTCCTTCGAGCATTGATATGTGCTGGTGTTTGCTGGACGATGAGGGCTCCTGAGCGCCAGACGACTATGACGACGACGATAACGACGACGTTGATGAAGACGAGGACGGGGACGGGGACGACGACGACAATGACGACGACGACGAGGATGACGAGGAGAACGAGGACGAGGACGAAGACGACGACGACAACGAAAACAAGGACGACGACGACGACGACGACGACGACGAGGACAACGAAGCGACAAGGACGACGAGAACGAAGGATGCCACTGAGGGCCTCCTAAGCGCGAAGGAGGCGTCCGGAGACATCTGGAGGCGTCTCGACGCCCTTCTGCGACGACGACGACAACGACGGGGAGGACGAGGACGACGACGTCGACAGGGACGAGACAAGGACGGGGACGAGGACGACATGAGGACGAGGACGAGGACGAGGACAAGGACGACGAGGCTAAGAGGACGATGACGGCCGCCTCTGAAGGTCTCCAGGAGTCTCCGGAGGCCTATTGAGGTCTCCGGAGACCTCTGTAGGCGTCTGGAAGCCCTTCGAAGCCCCTCGACGACGAGGACGAGGACGAGGACGAGGACGGGAACCACTACGACGACGACGACGAGGATGAGGACGAGGACGTGGACGAGGACGAGGACGAAGACGACGACGATGACGACGAGAACAAGGACGACGACGACGACGACGACGACGACGACGACGACGGCGACGACGACGAGGGCGAGGACTAGGACGACGACGACGACATCGACTTCGACAACAGCGACGGCGACGACGACGACGACGAGGACCAAGACAAAGGCGAGGACGACGACGACGACGACGACGACGACGACGGCCGCCTCTGAAGGTCTCCAGAAGTCTCCGGAGGCCTACTGTAATCTCTAGAAATTTCTGGAGGCGTCTGGAGGCCCTTCGAGGCCCTTGGCGGCGACGACGACGACGACGACGACGACAAGGACGACGACAAGGACGACGACCGCCACAAGGACGAAGAGGAAGAGGGCGACGACGACGACAGGGACAAGGACGACGATGACGACAAGGACGAGGATAACGATGACGACGACTAAAGCGACGACCACGACGACCACGACGACGGCGACGACAGCAACAACGTCCACACCTTCGACTTCGACTTCGACGACGACGGCAGGGACGAGGACGGAGACGACGACGACGATGACGCCGACGGCCGCTTCTGAAAGTCTCTAGAGGTCTCCGAAGGCCTCAGGAGATCTCTGGAGGCCTCTGGAAGCGTCACCAGGCCCTGCGAGGCCTTCGGACACAACAACGAACGTTTAAGTGGCCTGCCAGCCTGCGAGCATCACAGTGGCAGTGCTGAAGGCGCACAATGGGGGGGAGGGGGGTGGAACGTTACATTATGGAGGGGGAGGGGAGGGGGAATATAACGCGATACACACTCACACGCATGCGTATGAGATTCTGGGATCGCATCCATGGTAAGCCTACGGCGAAGGGGCTTTTGCACAAGTCGATTAGCTACGCACGTGTGTGTGTGTGTGCGTGTGTGTGTGTGCGTGTGTTGTTTGCGACGTCGTCTACAAGAGCACTCATGACAAGAACGAATGGCACACGAGCACGAAGAGCAGCAGAACGGGCAGGCGGGCGACGAGCAACCCCAAAACTCCGACGTCGCGCCACCAAAAAACTCCACCGTCGCGGCGGAGTGCCGACCTCGGCTCTGCGACCAGCGTCGATGTTCAATTACCCGAGCCAGGCCGCCCGATCTGACGGGGCAGGATGGGCAAACCAGAAAGTACCGGTAACGCTACTCCCCGGACCTCTCTCGCGGTGCGTTGGGACCAGAACTTCGAGGCGAATCCATCGGTGGCGACGAGGGCGCCCGAGGAGACAACAACAAATGCAAGATCGGGGCGCGGGTAGCGGTATGGGTACGTTTTCCTCCTCCTCCGAAGGAAAGCGGCAACGCCCGCCTACGTATCACTTGTTTTGAGGCCACGGCCTCCACGCCATGTCTTCATGGGCACGGGCGGGCTCCCCTGGAGCGCGCACGACTCCGGCGTTCGCTTCACTTCGCTTCGCTTCGCTTCGCTTCGCCTCCGAAGGAAAGCGACAGCAGCCCCGCATGCCCCGGCGGCGGGCGCGCCCTGTAGCCGACGCTGCAGCCCGCGAAGCCGTCCGGGTCCGCCTCGAGCCTGCACGTCGACCAAAACTTCTCGGCCTCCCGCCGAGGAGGAGCAGCAGCGGAACGGGCTAGGATCCGGAGGCCCTGTATGATGGGACGCACAGAGGAATACTAATAACATATGTCTTCCTTGGAGGCGCGCGTCCAAGCCGAACATATAGTATACCCACCTTGTAGTACATCGTTTCCCGAGCGGTGTGGCCAGAAAGCGCCCGCCACGACGTATATACTATAAGATTTCTCGGTGCGCGCGCCGCCCCTGGGGGGGCGACGAACATGTAGTATAAATATGTTGGGGTGACACAAAGCCAGGTCGAGGACGAATTCGGGGTGAGCATGCATCGAGAAACTCTGAGATCTGGCGGCACCGGAGCATGTCTCGGGCGCCGCGGCCTCATCGGAGCGTTCTGGAAAGCTCTGGAAGCGTTCAAGAACGCCCTGGGACGGATTAATCCTCGTCCTAGCCTGGTCCGAAGGAGGCATCTCCTGGGAAGTCATCGTGAGAAGCCGACGAAACCAAATGAAGACGCCATTGCTGAGCCGAGCTAGCCTGGATTTGGGCCAGAACTAAGCAGGATTAAGCCAGACTAAGACTATGCGGGATTAGGCTGGTGCTCGACCATGGGTATACCAGCACAGATGCTGAATTGAACCTCCAAGAGATTGCATCCCAAGTCATGGAGGCGCAGTCGAGGGAGAGGCTGGGAGAAGCAACAGCGGAGGACAATCACGAAATGGAGCAAGAGGAGGCGCCACAAAAACGAGGTGTTCGATATGCGCGTTGGCCTCTCCGCCTTCTCGGATCGGGGAGGCTCCAGGGGGCCCGTCTGCGAGCCCCAAAGAGCTCAAGAGCGCTCCCCGAGGGCCCCCAAAGGGCCCCCAGACGGCCCCAGAAGAGCCTCAAGACTGGCCGCGCGGGTCCCTGGGTGGGCTCAAGACAACCCAAGATAGCCTCCAGAGCAACTCTGGATCGGGAGGAAGACGGTGCGAAGCAGGCGCGCGACTGCGCAAGACGGCCACAAGAAGGCTCCCAAACGGCCCCAAGACACCCCGCGACAGGTGGATAAAAGCATATACGGCGACGGTCAGATTATGTGTACGCGCATGTATGTATGTATGTGTAAATCTAAAGACATATGAGAGCCATCGCGCGCTTCGCGCGCGCTCAAGTTCTAGCAGGCCCTGGTAGGCCTTGAAGTGTTTATTGCTCCACTGAAGTAATGGACCCCAGGTCACGTATGTGAATCCGCATTCTGGAAGGCTTTCGGGGAAGATGGTTGCGTAGGACACGACGGCCGGATGAATCGGGTTCCCAGAAGGCCTTCTGGGAACCTGAGTTTGGGGGGCGTCTTGGGTAGCCTGTTGGGGCGTGCCGTACATAGTCGTCGTAATGTCGTCGTCGCCTCTTGGGGCGCGCCGTCGTCGTCGTCGTCGTCGTCGTCGTCTTTGTTGTTTAGTCGTCTTTGTCCGCGTCGTCGTCCGTTCAAGAGGACACTTGGGGTGACTTTGTGCGAAACGATCTGCGGGGGGCCGCGAGAAGGCGATCAGTCATGTTCCCAATCAATTTCCCAGTCAGCCTTCCAGTGGCGTGCTGGTGCTTCGGGGCATCCAGAGACTCTCGGGCCTATGATGAGCCATGTCTCCGGTTAGGCTTTCTGGGGACCTGATTCTTGAGTTGTGTTTGGGGGCCTCTTGGGCGTTCCCTGGGAGCCCCTTGGGAGCCTCTCGGTGGCCTCCAGGGGCTTACTGGGGGCCTACTGGGGGCCTCAAGGACCAGAGACCTCGAAATATCGGTTGGCGGTCCCCCTGTGGGCCCTCTCTTGGGAAGCTCTAGGGGCACGCTTGGGTTGTCTCGGGAGCCTCCTGGGCCGTCTTGGGGTCCTCTTCGGGGCCTCGTGGGCCGTCTTGGAGCGACCTGAACGGCCTCCGAGGCCGCGAGGGAGCGCTGGGAAGCGGGGACAGCAAGAACGCCACACTCCTTCAAAAACCTTCTGGAAAACAAATTAATGTTGCCGCCCAGGGCCCTCTTGGGGAGCCTCTTGAGTCCGTCCTGGAGCGTGTTGGAATCCTCGTCGGCCATCTTGAAGGCAGCTTGGGTGTCTTCGGGGCCTCTTG
Organism: Prorocentrum cordatum; assembly: GCA_963575745.1. Lineage (NCBI taxonomy): Eukaryota > Dinophyceae > Prorocentrales > Prorocentraceae > Prorocentrum > Prorocentrum cordatum. The sequence continues at coordinate 1,308,051 of CAUYUJ010015171.1, forward strand.
GGACCGTCTTGGGACCTCCTGGGGCCCCATTAGCCTGTCGTGGCCTGCTTCGGGGCGGGCCCGAGCCGCCTCGGGCCCCCTCTGGGCCTCCTCTTGGGGCGCTCTTGGGGCACATTTGGGTTGTCTGAGGTGCCTCCTGGGCCGTCTTGGGGTCCTCTTCGGGGCCTCGTGGGCCATCTTGGAGTGATCTGATCGGCCTCCCAGGCCGTGAGGGAGCGCTGGGAAGCGCGGAAAGCGAGAACGCCAAACTACTTCAAAAACCCTTGGATCATTACAGAATTGTTCCTCCCAGGGCCCTCTTGGAGAGCCTCTCGAGTCCGTCCTGGAGCGTGTTAGAGTCCTCGTCGGTCGTCGTGAGGGCATCTGTCTTGGGGGCTTCTTGGGACTGCCTTGGGCCCACTCGGGACCTCCTTTGCCTGTCGTGGCCTGTTTCGGGGCGGGCCTGGGCCGCCTCGGGAGCTCTGGCAGGCACCCATGGGGGGAACAGGCGCGGGCCCGCCGCCCCCGCCGGCCTGTATATATATATATATATATATATATAATATATATATATATATATATATATATATATATACTAGAACCACGCGCGCGCTTCGCGCGCGCTTAGGTTCTGTCGAGTCACAGACCCAGGAATCGTTGCGAGAAGAAATTGGTGACGCGAAGCGTCTTGGGGGCGTCCTTGGACGTCTGGGGTCTCCTGGGGCCTCTTGAGGGGCCTCCTGGGGGCCTCCTGGCGGCCTCTTGGGGCGGAAGGCTCGATTTTGCGGTTCGTGGTCCCCCTCTGGGCCCCCTCTTGGGCCCGTCTTGGGGCCCTCTTGGGCCATCTTGGGCGCCTTTTGGGCCGTCTTGGGGCCCTCTTGGGCGCCTCTTGGGCCGTCCTGTAACGTCGGAAAACCCAAAAGACAACTTTGTTGAAAATGTGTACGTTTTACGAAGGGAATGGGCAATTTGTTGCGTCTAGGGGCCCTCTTGGGACGCATGTTGGAGGCTTCTTGGGGGCGTCCTTGGACGTCTGGGGTCTCCTGGGGCCTCTTGAGGGGCCTCCTGGGGGCCTCCTGGCGGCCTCTTGGGGCGGAAGGCTCGAGCTTGCGGTTCGTGGTCCCCCTCTGGGCCCCCTCTTGGGCCCGTCTTGGGGCCCTCTTGGGCCATCTTGGGCGCCTCTTGGGCCGTCTTGGGGCCCTCTTGGGCTGTCCTGGGGCCCTCTGGGAAACTTCTTGGGCCGTCTTGGGGCGGTCTTGGGCGCCTCTTGGGCCGTCCTGTAACGTCGGAAAGCCCAAAAGGCGACTTTGTTAAAAATGTACGTTTTACGAAGGGAATGGGCCAATTCTTGCGTCTAGGGGCCCTCTTGGGACGCATGTTGGAGGCTTCTTGGGCCTCTTGGGGGCGTCCTTGGACGTCTGGGGTCTCCTGGGGCCTCTTGAGGGGCCTCCTGGGGGCCTCCTGGCGGCCTCTTGGGGCGGAAGGCTCGAGCTTGCGGTTCGTGGTCCCCCTCTGGGCCCCCTCTTGGGCCCGTCTTGGGGCCCTCTTGGGCCATCTTGGGCGCCTCTTGGGCCGTCTTGGGTATTTGCATTTATATATATATATATATATATGTATATATATATATGCATATGTATATATATACACATATCGCAAGGTCTACATAAGTATATATACACACATTTCGACAAACATACACACATACGCTAACACCAGCAGCTTCAGGCATATATGATTACATGTACATGTATAGGAATCCATGTGTAAATAGGCTCGTCCGAGAACGCGAGCACGAACCCATTAGAACTAGAGCTTAGTATCCCCAAACAGCGTTTTTTTAAGTCAAGGCGGCTCCAAATAATAGTCGCGCGCCATGCTGTTTCTGATCAGCATGTGCCTTCGGCGTCGTCGTCGTCGAGTTTGTACATGCCTTCGTCGTCGTCCACTTCCTCCATTCCTTTCCATTTTCCCCACGCAGTGTTTGCACGCAACGGCCCTGGGTTATACTTCTGTTCTACGGCGCCCCAGACCAGCCAACACCCGCGCGGAATGGGATGGACCCGCGCGAGCCAAAGCCACCTCACTCAGATACGCAGCATCCAGCTGGAAATACCGACACGAGCGCAAGAACATGCGCTCGGGCGACCCAAGAAGCGCACACGTCTGCGCGACCGCTTGGTGTCTAATGATTGTGTTTGCTCTGCGTGCTTGTTTGCTTGCTTCCTTATGCGTTTGTTTGTTTGTGTGTATGTGTGTGTGTGTGCGTGTTTGTTTGTGTGTGTGTGTTGTGTTGTGTGTGTGTGCGTGCGTGTGTGTGTGTGTCTGTGTGTGTGCGTGTGTGCGTGTGCGTTTGAGTGTGCGTGCGTGTGCGTGTGCGTGCGCGTGTGCGTGTGCGTGTGCGTGTGCGTCTGCGTATGCGTGTGCGGGCGTGTGCTTGTGAGCGCGCGCGCGTGTTTGTGTCTGTGTGTTTGGGCGCCTTTGATCAGCGGTTACCTGACCCCGTAGGGCAAACTGACTTCTGTCCGCAAGTGTCTGGCCACGTCCGTCCCGGACGCGGACCAGCCCGTGGCCGCGGCTGGCAGCACCCCGCCTGCCGCCTCAGCGGCGTGCTGCCTCAGGAGCTCTCGCCTTACGCCGACTCGGCCTCCTTCAGGTCATGCCGACTTGGCAGCGCGGCAGCACCGCCCAGCGGCGCCAGCTCGGCGTGCAGTATCCTGAAGGCTCGGCCAGTGCCATCCAGGACGATTACGACGTCGACCTCGCGCGCGAGGCCTTCAATCGTCACCACTCCGCATCACCCCCGCGAAGAGGCTTCGCACGGCGCCGACGCCGACGAGCCTGGCGGGCAGGCTCCATCGGCGCAGCGTCCCGTCCGCGGGCGGGCCGGAGGGCTTCACGTCGTCCACCTCCGTGCGGACGGTCACCACGGCGGCGGCGCCGCCGCCACGCCCGCGCCACCGCCGCCTCAAAGGGGCCGCAGCGCCAGGCACGTGCGGGGCAGGCGCCGAGGGGCGGCTGCGAAGCGCCGCAACCGCGGCCCGCAAGAGGCCCTCGGCCGAGCGCAGCAGGCGCACCCCCGACGGGGAGCGGCCTGCGGCCAGGCCCGCGGCCGCGTGGGCGGCGAGGGCGCCGCGCGCCGCCTCCTCCGCGCACCGACGATCCTGCGTGAGCGTCCCCAGCATGACCGAGCGGCCAGCTGCGGGCCGGAGGTCGCGCACCCACCCAGCGGCACAGGGTTGAGCCAAATGGGTAGTGTGTGTGTGTGTGTGTGCGTGTGTGTGTGTGTGTGTGCGTGTGTGTGTGTGTTTGTGTGTGTGGGTGTGTGTTTGTGTGTGTGTGTGTTTGTGTGTGTGTGTGTTTGTGTGTGTGTGTGTGTGTGTGTGTGTGTGTGTGTGTGTGTGTGTGTGTGTGTGTGTGTGTGTGTGTGTGTGTGTGTGTGTGTGGGGGGGCGTGTGTATGTGGTGTTTGTGTGTGTGTGTGTTGTAACGTGTCCCCTGTTGCCCATCCGCCGGAGCAATCACCCTCCGCCCAGCCGCCGACGCAAAAAGTGTGTGTGTGTTGTGCGTTGTGTATTGTGTGGTCTGTGTGGCTTCCGAGGTCCGAAGGCCGACATCGCCTCGATGGATGGGCTGTCCATCTTCAGGCCGAGCAGGTGCTTGAAGTTTCGGCAGGTGTTCTTGACATTGGACTTGATCTGCGACAAGGCGGCATCGCCTGGCGGGACACGGCAGGCCCAAGGAGGGAGGAGAACGGAGGCACGTCGGACGACGACGACGACGACGACGACGAAGATGACAACGACGATAACGACCATGGCGACGACGCCTCCCATATTCTCCTCCTGAATCCTCCTTCCTCCACTGACGGATTGGTTGGGCGAGCGAGTGGCGGGCAGGAAGACGACCCTCTCCCTCCCCACCCCGCTTCTACCTCCCCCTCCTCCCCCTGCCCCACCAAATCTTCCTCCATCTGCCGATGTCCGCATCGGAGTCCCAGGTGAAGCCTTTCCTCCAGCTCCTTTTCCTCTTCATCAAATCCTGGTCTGCACTCCTCCTCCTCCTCCGCTTCCTCCTCGTGCTCCCCGTAGCCAAGATGGTTCAAGATGGAAGGTTCTCAGGTGAGCCGAGAGGATACCACTGATCCGCGGCAGGCAGAACAGCCTGGCTGTTCGGCACTACGCGGGCGAGGGCGCCCGACCTCGCTCGGGCGGAGCATCGCGTCCGCCACCCTGTTTCTCAATTGTTGTGCGTATTGCTGGGGCGGCACTCGAGCATGGCGGGAAGCAGGGGACGTCCCTACTGTGCAGGGTGCTCTGGGTGGTCCGTCGTGGACAGGATCCAGAAAGTCTGTTCTAAGTGCGGCTCGACCTTCCGGAAGCAAGCGGGAGGTGCTTCTCATTTCCCCCCAGACTAGACGAAAGCAAGTTCGAATTACGGCCAGATGAAACGTTGGACCAGGTTCAAGCGTGGTCCTTGGGCTCAGAACTTCGAGCCGCCAGCAAGTGCACAACCGTTTCCTTTCCAAGACAGTCAAGCCGCTGCGTTCAAACATTCATCCGGTTTGGGAAACAGACGGACGAACTTGGCAGAAATGATTCTGTCCAGACAGCGGTCAATCGCAAGCAAATGAAGGGCAACGCCCTCCAGAACAAACCTCTTGACTAACAATCGCCTTCCGTTCGCGATCAAGTCACCAAGGCCCCGAACAGCATTAGAAACACCGCTAGCAACACGACAAGCATGTGGCCACCATCACTGAGCTGGCCGAGGTCACCCAGCGCGAGGCAGAGAAGAGCGAGGAAATTATCGAGCTGCATCAGCTCGAGTCCCAACTGGCGGTCAAGTTGCGCACGGCGTCCAGCAGTCCTCTCAGCCCGAGAACGAAAGACTGCACGCTGGAGGTGCTGCAATCGGGGCCAGCCAGCGGAGTCCCGCAACACATTCAACAGCAGACCAACAACCTCGAGCAGTCCATGCAGGCGGCAGTGCGTGCTCCAAAAGATCCAGGACCTGCAGCAGAAGACCAAGCGGGAGCTGCATCGGCACCAGCAGTGCCACCTCAGCCCAGCCTGAGCCTGAGCCTCAGCCTCAGCCTCCCGAAACACCTCAGGCAGTTCACCATGGACCGTCACCGCCGCAGACCCCAAAGGAAGGAGGGGCCGCGGCATCACCGTCGGCTGCAGTCGATATCCCAGTTTGGACGCGGTCATGGACCAGACCAACTCCAGAACGCGCGGCACCATGGACTCGGCCCAAGCACTTGAACGAGATGGACTGGCAGTTGCAGGTGCTGGGGAGGAGGGGGCCAAGACAGCCACCAAGTTGCACAACTTGGCAACCAGGTTTCCGCACCAGCGGTGGCAGAACCATATCGATGCAGATCGTCCATATCAACGGCAGCTGTTGGGAAGCTGTCATGGGCTTCGTTTTCTCATCGTTATCCAAGAATGATTTGACAATGTGCTTTCAGGAGACTTGTTTAACAGGTGTCATAATCATCGATCCTTAGCAGTGGTGCCAGAAAGCAAGCTGGCACAACATCATGTCCAATGCAATTCTCAACGATCTCAGCAAGCCAACCGCAAGGTGGGCCATTTTGGTCCGCACCGGTTCGAAGTCGGGATCCGCCCGGTATCTCCTCCGTCTACCACTCCAGAAGGCCGCGTGGCTGCGGCCATTATGGCACTCCCTGATCATTCCCGTTTCGTTGCCCTCAGCAGGTCTCAGCAAGACCAATCTCGAGCTGCTCGCGACCATGGAATGGGCCCTGAGCCATCGCAGAATGCCAGTACTCGCAGAAGCTGGTTTCAACATGCCACCGCCAGCCATTCAGAAGACCAACATCCTTGACCGCACGAGCTTGACGCTCATCAATCTGGCAGGCCCCACCTATTTCACCAAGAAGACCCGCTTCAAGTTGACGTTATCGCAATCAAGATCTTCGGAGATTTGGTCAACACCATCCAGGTCCTTACAGAGTAAAGGGTCTCACGGCACAGGCCAAATGCCGTCGAATCCGAGACCGGGACCCACAACTTGATTCCCAGGCTCATCAAGCCCCAGAAGATCCCTAACAAGCGCCCTCTTTGGATCATCTAAAGAAACCGTGGGGTGGTATCGGGCTAAAGCTGCTGTGGGAGACCTGCAGAACCTCCTTAGCAAGAGCCTTCGGCAACGGCAGAAGAGTCTAGACACAAAGCGCGCTGGCCGTCATGCGCTCGCCCTATACGTTGGTTTAACAAAGTACTTGATGCACAGCGCGCGTCATCTGCCTTCGTGCATGACATCCACAGGGACACTGTTCAGCAAGTCAGGCAGTCATCTCCCCCGGTATTTGAGAATCTGAAGGGAGATATCTTCAACCATCATGATCAATAGAAGGATCGCGGAAATATCCGATCAAACATCTCCTACATAGAAACAAATGGGCCTCGGAACAGTGTACGAAAGGTGTAGGATGGAGTCGCTGGTGGACTAAAGATAACAATGCCTGGCAGCCTCAAGAGCTCAACATCAAAGACTGTCAATGGTCGGGGAGGCCAACACAAATCTTCAAGAAAGAATCGGAAAGACACTGTCAGACCTCTGGGAGGTCAGCCAACAAGCTCCCTTTTCCCATCCAGGCGAAGCCCGACGAATCGAGTAAACTACCATCGATTCCTCCCAACACCCTAGGGAAAGCCATCGAGACCTTCAATCACCAGACCGCTCAGCCTAGGGGCGGAATACGCTTACTCACTTCGAAGTGCTCACAGACGAGCAGCTCCAAATCTCCGGTAACTCCCTCGTGTGCATCGAGCGCGCAGGTACCGTGCCCTCCCAGATTCTGGCCATCATCACCAATGCATCCAGCTCCTCGCAGGACTCGACCAGGTGTAGACCAAAGTCAGGCAAGAGAAAGCCAGGAAGCTGGAGTGCAAGAACAAATACAACTTCCTGGCCCCCCAGACCAGCTGTATCACGCTCGAGCCCGTGTTGCATCAGTCCCCCGTTGCCGAGCAAGGCTGCTAAGAGGACGAGTCCGTGCACGCTGGCTCAATCCTCGGGGACCTCTCAAACTATTACGAGAACATCGATCGGGTGAAGCTCCTCACCTGGACTACTCAAGGCGGGACCAACGGGGCCATGCTAGCCGTCTTACTTAAGCCAGTACAGTCCAGCAAACTCCTCACCGACAGACAGATGGTTCAATGTTGTGGTGGCTCTGCCCACGGCGTCCAAGCAGGATGCGGGTTTGCCAACTACCTCGTCCAGACGTAGTGCAAGGACCACCATTATCAGATGAGATGGTCCACAGCCCCACCCTCAGATATCCCACAGCCTTTTCATTGACGGCAGCCGCTTGCGGTGTTTCAACAAATCAGGCAGCTCTTGGTCTCATTGCCCCATGGCGCCTGTTTACAACTATTCGGAGCCATCAGAGGAGAGCTCCAGTGCCAGGTGTCCGACAAGAAGTCGGAAGTGTCAGCGCCCGCCAGAGACATACAGGAGCATCTCGAGAACGGGTTAGGCAAACATGCTGGACCGAACAAGACGACACATGCCGCCCCGACCATCGGCATGATTTCGATTCAGGAGTCCTCGAGGCATCGGTATCAAGTCGACGCTTCGAGATCGACGCACTCGCCTCCAGAGGAGGACCAACAGTTTAGCCGCCATAGGACCCAGGTGAACACCAAGGAGATCCAGAACACAGGCATCAATCAGGCCCAGTTCTATGGTTCGCATGTCGTCGGCCTCGACGACGCGGAGCTTCGGAAATCCAAGGCACTCCACCTTCGGATCGCAGGCCCAGGTGCGGCCACACGATCACGATCTGGCCAAGCAATCCATGCACCCTCTGACCATGCTCGCGACCAGGAGCAGGACCAATTCTACTATGGAGCGAACTTGCTTAGAGAGCGGCCACAGGAACAACTACCGAAGGAGTTGAACTTCCACAACTCCGGCAGATCGCTGCTGCCGTTCTGGCGAGAGCTCCGACAGCATGGAGCAACTAGAAAGGACCCCTCAGAGCCGACCTCCTTAGCCTCCAAAGAATCCAGTGGTCCTTCGTCTCACCCTTCCAGGTTCAGGACGACGAAGAGAACGACACAATCCTCACCATCACCAGCCGCGGCATGGTCCAGGATACGCTCAAACAGACTTGGGACAACAAACTTCTCAGGACGGCCGCGGGACAGAGAAGCATCTGTGGGGTCACCCTCAACGTCGGCATTGCCCAAGGCCTCATCAAAGCAACCGACATTTCTAGGACCGAAAGGACGACCCGCCTCGCATTCCTGTGCAGCGCTGTTTGGACGCGCAGCAAGCTGAAGGAGGCCAACTACGACGATGTGACAGAGGAGCAACAATGCGGTGCAACCAGCGACGACCTCTCCCCGTAGACTCCCGAGTTGCCCCGAGACTGCCAGCCCTGGTCGGCAGGTTTCTGGTGTGAGCCCGAGTTGAGTGTTGGTGGGAAGGCGAAACCCGTCCCGACACCCTCCCCGAACACGCCATCCGGGGTCGGGACTGGATGTGGGGATGGTTTTATGGGGTCCAGGAGTGGAGAAAACGCCCCCAGCCCTGGTCCCGACCCCTGGAATCGCCGACTCGGGGATGGGAGTCGGGAGTGGGAGTGGAGGTGGCTTTTCGCCTTCAGAGTTGAAGCTCCTGAAAGACTCGGTCTGGAGTCCCCCAAGTTTCGTCCGAAAGCCCACCGAACAGCTTACGCTGGATGGCGCGATGTCAAGCCTAATGATTTTCGACAAGCCACAACGGCCCTCACGGACCAATCACGACGGGCCCTCCCTGAATGCTCCCCATTCGCCGAGCATCTTGCCGTGTTTGCTGCTGTCTCCTCCTCCTTCTTCCTGGTCAGGGAGAGAAGCATGGACTGGCAAAGAGTACAGAATCTGTACACCAGTGGCATGTCCCGCGACGAATGTGCAGGTGTTGCTTCTGAAAGTTCCACCCTGGCCTGTGAGGCCGAGGTTGACACTTTCAACAACGAGTACACATTGCGCAGAAAATATGTTCGATACGCTGCGCGCGCCTTGCAGGAATGGCCACTCATTGGACACATTGTTTCTCAGAAAACCGATGCTACACCCGCCCAGCCTCTCTCGCCGCCTGTCTGGGCGGCCTCGGTGCAGCAGGTTTAGAATCGTCCCTCGGTGGTTCCTCCTCCTCCCGACCTATGACGTATTCATAATTCCTCCATGTCGCACCCCGAGGCCGGTCGAACATGCGGACCAGGCATTTCGCCTGAGACTTTCTCACAATTTATGGCCACAGGGATAAGAAGAAGGCAGCCGTTTCACGGATTGAGGGCGGGAGGTTTTCAAAATATAGCTCTTGCCTAAGCGCCGCGCACATTCGCTCTGAAATGGTGCAGTAGAGACGGACTGGGGACAGGTAGTTTTCAAACTGTGGCTCTTGCATCAGTGCCGCGCGCTGAGGACAGGCTAATGGCAGAACGTCTTGAAGTTGTGGCTCTTTCCTTGGCGCCGCACGCGCTCGCTTTCGAAAAGTTCAAAAGTTCCACGGACTCTCATGGACATGTTGCCAAAACGGATAGTTTCCTCCTGAACTCTCCGCCTCAAAAACCTCAGGCGGATCGGGCTCGCGTGGGCCTGTTGGCCCAGAGCCCTCAGGCCGCCTCCAAGCCTCCTCCTCCCCCTCGCCTTCAAACCTCCTGAGAGAAACACCTTTTTCTCTCTTGGCCTGGTGGCGCCCGCGGTACGGCCCGCGGGCGCGAGCTCTGCGGTCGGCGTTCCCTGCCGCCGCTGCACCCCCCGCGAGAAGCCTCGCAGAGAGCGAACGCCGCGCCGACCGCTATGCGGCAAGCGCGCGCGAGCCCCATTGTGGGGCCCGCCGAGCAAACTCGGCTGGGGCCCGCACTACCTCTGGCGTGGGTGGGTGGGACCCCAAAAACATTCGCGGCTCCGCAGGAGCCTCGAGCAAACGGCAGGGGAGGAGGACAGCAGGAGAGAAGGCTGCGAGGCGGGAGGAAACCCGCTGTTCTAACGAACGATCACGTTTCCTCCTGAACTCTCCGCCTCAAAAACCTCAGGCGGATCGGGCTCGCGTGGGCCTGTTGGCCCAGAGCCCTCAGGCCGCCTCCAAACCTCCTCCTCCTCCTCGCCTTCAAACCTCCTGAGAGAAACACCTTTTTCCCTCTTGGCCTGGTGGCGCCCGCGGTACGGCCCGCGGGCGCGAGCTCTGCGGTCGGCGTTCCCTGCCGCCGCTGCACCCCCCATCGTACTCCTCCAGCGGCCCACAGCCGCACGCCCGGTGCCCACAGCACCGGCCCTCCTTCCTGCGCGCCGCGGGGCCCACCTCGAGGGCCCCCGCGCGCGCTGGTGGGGGGACCTGGCCCCGCGCAGCCCAGCGCTCCTGGCGGCGCCTCCGCCACGACAGATGCCCTCGCGGCTGCACACCTGATGTCACACTGCCAGCCTCGAGGCCCCCCTGCGCTCTCAGCTCAGGCCTGATCGGCCCCCGCTGCCCACGCGCTCTGAACCTCGGACCAACGCGACGGCACAACCTCTCACACCATCGTGATGTCAGTGGCCGCCATGCTGCTGGCAACCCCCTCTGCCATGCCGCGCGCCCCCCGCAGGCATCCCTGGAAAGCGTCGCTGTTCTACCGCCCCCAGCGCTGCACCAAGGCGGTGTCTTTGAACGCCGCACAGAGCGCCGACGCTCCTCCGATCCTCAGACTGTGAGAGCCTAGGTCGTTCGGGTCCATGCCCTCCGCCACCGCCGACTGCATCGCCACGCGCTGGACGTCAGCCCGCATCACGAGGTGCACGTCGTCGAAGGCGAACAGGGGGTCGTACATCTGCGCGCCTGAGAACCTCTCATTGGCCCAGCCCGCGTAGATCTCGAGCGCCTCCACCACGCAGATGTCCTCAGCTCGATCTGCATCTTCAGCGACAACAATGCGGAAGTGATTGCGCCACTCACCCCGGTTGTACTGGTCGGTCTTGCTGGCCCGAATCTTGATGACGACCTCATGCGCCTCGCCCCACGCGCGAGTTGGCTCGACGTTCGCCTTCGGGGCAACGTCAGCTCTCCGAAGCCCCTTGCCACCCATGCAGCCTTAGCCGTTCTGGTCGTTCGAAACGTACTCGCTGGCCCTCAAGAGAAAGAAGTAGCCCGTGGCCACTGCGGCCCACAGAGCCGCGCCCTCCCTCGACCTCTCCGGTTGCAGCTACCGCTTGATCCACCCCATCATGCGGGGAGTGACCGGCTTGTTGCGCTTGGTGCCGCCGCCCCTCCTCCTGAGCCCGTCGATCGCCATCCAGAGCCTGCCCGCGCCCTCCGCGATGCCCCCCATGCCGAGCGCGAGGTGCTGGGCCCGAACCGAGCTCAGGCACTGCTTGATGGTGCCCGCCTTCTTGCAGCCTGGGCGCGCCAGGTGGAGGACGAACTCAAGCAACAGCTCCTCTTCATTCCTCCTGCTCTCGGGCGTGATCTCGCGAAGCGGGCTGATTCCCCTCGCGCGGCAGAAGAGAGCCCACCAACCCCAGCCAATGCTGTGCGACTTGGTCGTGGAGCTGGCCAGCTTATCGAGGATGAGCTCGAGTTTAGCTTTCTCCCAATCCTCGCGCGTCTTGAAGTCCGTCAAGGTAAGGTCCTCCGGGCGGGCGCTCGCTCGAACCGCCTCCGGTCCGAGGAGGTTGGGCGGTCTGTTTTCGCACGGGCCGCGAACCTTTTTGCTGCCCTTCTTGCTCCTGTGCGAGGTAGCCCCTGCTCTACGGGCGTGCTCCCCGCCCGCGCTCATGGCTGCCAGGGCCCAGTCGAGCCGCCCCCCCCTATGCTCGGGGTAGCCCCACGTCCTCACAGGCGCCTCGAGCTCCTCCTCGGCCTTCGCCTGCTCCAGACACCCGCTCCTACGGTCGTCTCCTCCACTGCTGCCCCGCCTGCGGCCCCCGCCTCGGTCGCGACGGCGACCCGAGCCGAGCCCTGCGTGGCCCCACGCACCATGGCTTCGAGGTGGGTGTGCACTCCTTCCTGACTGGACCCGCGCTGCTAGAGCTCCGCATGTCCGCCAGGTAGCGCGCGACCGCCCGCGTGTCGATCTCGACGTCCTCGCCGGGCAGCGGCACGTGGGCCGGGCGCTCCTCTGCCCCGACCGACCGCGGTGTGCGGGGCGGCGGCGAGCGCGGCGCCGATGGCCCGGGCGATAGGGGGCGCTCAGACCTGGGCGGCCTTCGGCCGAGGCCCTCCAAGGGCGTTCCCATCCTCTGCCTCGCTTCGCTCCTCCTAGCCTCCTCCGCCGCGTCGTCCTCGTCGCGCTTGATCTGGATGGCCCGGGCCCTCAGCGCCGCCATCCTGGCCTCGCTGCTCGCGCTCGCATCGACCTCCTTCGATTCCGCCCGCGGCTCCGAGTCGACAGGGCTTGCGGTGTCGCCATCGCCTCTCTCGTCCTCAGTGGTGACACTGCGCCGAGGCGGGCTACGGGAGACCGTCCTCTCCCTCGGCGACGGCATCGGCAAGGGCTCCCTGACGTGGGCGCTCGACGCGCCTGCGCCCCGTGTGGGCCGAGGGGGGACTGAGCGAACCTTCCTCACCGGGCTCGCTGGGCACCTCCTCTCCTCCGACGACCTCGACCGCTCCTGCCCATCGGGCGCGGCGGTTCCGCCGCGCCCCTCCTCAAGCACCTGCGGCCGCAGCTCCTGAGCCCGCGCTAGACCGTGCGCTGCATGGTCCAAGAGGCGGCGGTGCTCCTGGTTCGCCGCACTCCTCCCGGTGGTGCGCCGGCTCTCCACGCGGTCAGACAGCTCCTTGCACCTGCACCCCGCCGCCTCTGGATCAGCTCCCTGGCCGCCCCTGCCGCTCGCATCTTGCCTCGACGACGAAGCCGCAGCCGTCTTCGAGCCCTCGTCCTCCAGCCTCACTTCCTCCTTCACCTCAGTTGGCAGCATCCTCGCAACGAGCTTGGTGCGTGGCTCGTTCTTGCGGGCCTCTGCCTCTGCATCCCTCTTCCTCCTCCTGAGCTCACGTGGCGAGGGAGGTGGGCACTCGGGCGACGATCCCCCGTCTTCATCATCACCGTGGAGCGCTGCCAGGACCCTGGCCCGACCCATGGCCCCTCCGCGGGCCGGGGGGGCGCTCGACGGCTCGGCAGGCTCCTCCAGAGCGACTTACTTATGTTTATTATGATTCTTCCTGCGGTTCCTACCGCCTCCTCCGACTCCGTCTCCTGGCTGCTGCTCCTCCTCGCGGCCGTGGGGCATCTTCTCGCAGTACTTGTTGTGCTTGACGCCTCCCTCAGCCCAATACTGCCCACAATGGCGGCCGCCGCGCTTGTCACAGCAGTAGCCTGGCTCCCATAGCCTCGCCGGGGCGCTGTGCTCCAAGTAGGGGCACCCCGGGTTGAGGCAGGGGGCCAGATTCCTGACCTGCCCCCCTCCCTGGGCGGGCGCCTGGGCGGGCCTCGCTCCTGCCGCGCCGGCCGCGCTGGCGCCCCCCGACGCGAGGACGTCCCAGCCCTGAGGGGTCCAGCTGCCCCATCGCACGACGTCGTCGACGGCCCCGGCGCGCCTGTCTGGCCCGCTCGGGGGAGTCGGGTCACCGAGCTGGGCGTCGCTGGGCAGCGCCCTGAACGGCGGCGGCACCGCTTGGGCCGCTATCGCCGCCGCGCTCTCTGCCTCGGCTGCCCTCCGCGCCGCCAGCGCCCGATCCCGTGCCATTGAAATAGGGTGGGCCCCATGGCACATCGGGCAGCCCGCATCCCGGCCCTCGCCCTGCACGCCGCAGTACTCGCACCACTCATACCGGGCGTTCGGGTCGCCTCCTGGGAAGGGCACTGGCGGGGGCTCGCGGTAGCAGGGGCGGCGGCCTGCCGCGCAAAGGAGGGCGAGGCGGCGACCTCACTCCCATCACTTCTTCGAGAGCTGGCGGCGCCCACCCCGACTGCGGCCCCCGCGGTAGCGGCGTGGCCGGCGCCTCCTCGCCTGCTGCCTGGGCTCCAGGACCACCGCTGCCACTCGCCTCCTCGCTCACCGGTGGGCGATAGCCCGCCCCCCTCTGCCTCCTCTGGAGGTCCTCGTGTTGAGCCTGACAGTAAGGCCCATGGGCTTCGCCATCCGTGTTACGGCACGTCCGACAGCAGTAACAGCCCAAACCATGATCCAAGCGAGCGCAGCTCCTCCCGCACTCGTTCCAGCACTGCGGCCCTCCATCCGGGTCACGCCCCACACGCAGAAGGAGCACGTCCGGGTAGGGGTCGTCAAGCAAGCTCTGCGCCCGCCTCTGGCCCGGCCCGCTGTCCTCGTCCGGGACCATTGTCGGGGGCTTCTCCTTCCTGAGCTCCGCCACCCGACCTCCCGGGTCGCTCGGGCACTCACGACGCGCGCGAAGCCACGTCTGCAGACGCTCCCACTGCGCATCCTCCCTCGCCAGCGAGCAAACCCCCGCCTTGCCCATGTCCTGCCGCTGCCAGGGGCGCACTTCAGTCGGAACAGCGCTTCCTCGACCATGGCGTCCGCGAGCTGGGGGTGTCTCCGTGCCCTCCTCAACTGCCCGCCGAAAGATCGCCGGCGCGCCTCCTGTGAGCTTCCAAATCTCCTCACCTCCTAGCTGCCAGACCCCTGGGAGAGGGTTCCGAGCATCGTGGAGCAGGACACGGTCTCCAGGCTTCCCTGCTAGCGCCGCGCTCCGAATCCTTGGCGCCTCCCCCCCTGGGGTGCCAGTGGCCGCAAGGTCGCGCGCCGTCGGGCCCCCCCCTCTTGGGGATGCGCGGGTCCTGGACCAGCTCGCCGTCCTCACTGCTGAATCTGATGATGCCCTGGCTGAGCTTACCGACGCGCGACTTGACGCTCCGGGGCCCCACGGACTCCTGGCCTAAACTCATCGCCTCACCTCCACCTCGGACCGCTGGGACCACCCTGCGCTGCTTCGCAATCGGGTCACCCAACCTGGAGCAGCGCACCTCGACCTCCTCCCAACTGTAGCCCACGCCTCTCAGCCTCCGTAGTGCGGGGCCTAGGTCGGCCGGGCCTGGCGCGTCCGCGATCGCAATCTCCGCCTTCACCTGGGCGACGAACTCCGACCAGCGCCTTGCCTCCTCACCGTCATCGTTGGTCAGGCTGGCGGTCACCACATCGGCATGCCCAGGGCCTCGGGCGTTCCACTCTGCCACGCCGGGGGGCCGCGCAGCATGTCCTGCCCCTGGGGCTCCGGGAGCTGCAAGCATCCAAACGACCGCGCCGCGGCGGGCCCCTGCTTTACACAAGGCCCCCGTGGCGCCTCGCCACTCGACGAGGGTCACCGCCCGCCCTGGCCTCATTTGAAGGGTCCGCGGACGATGCGGCTCGCGTCGGGCAACGGCCAGCTGCTTCGCCACCCTGGCGTCTGCGTCACTCTGGCCACCCAGACCAGCGCCCGGCGGAGCCAGCCGCGCTCGAGGTGCTCGGCCCAGCTGTCTCGCAAGTCGACGACCTCCAGACCCCTCGACCTGGCCAGCTCCACTGCCTCCTCGTCCTCGACCCTGGAGAAGGTGTCCGCGGTGACATTGTGGTACGTGCGGAAATAGGCGCTCGCGACCTCGTAGCCGTAGACCGCCTCGAGGCACGTGACCACCGTAATCAGGAAGCTGGCGTGCCGGTTCTTCGCCCGGCGGTTGTGCAACCAGCAATGTACGTTGTAAAGGTCCCCGCCGTGCATCACTACTCCGCGCCCCCAACAGCTTTCCGCTCCTGCCTTGGCCGCAAACGTCACGAGACTCATGAACTCCGCGATCGAGACGGTGGCCTCCTCATCCTCCTCTGCGCCGACCGCCTCCCGCAGCGCCTGCATGAACTCCGGCGCGACGTGGAACGCGCACTTAGCGTTAACCCAATCGACCGCGGCGATCCTCTGCGGAGTGGCGTCGCCGGTGACCCACATCGCGCGGCACTGCCACCGGGGGGGCGCCAGCTTCTCGTTAATGGAGAGGGCACCCGGCAGCGCGCCCGCAAAGCGCGAGCTCCATTTCGTCCTATCCGCCGCCAAGACGCGCGCCACCTCGGTGGCCTGCCAGAAATTCGCCCACGCCAAGTGCCCCTGCTGGTCGTCGCTCCTGGGCCCTCCGAGCCGCCGCGGGCGACCCCGCATGAGTGCGTCGGTCGCACTCGCGAGGCAGCGCATGGCCGGCATGACGAGGCACCAGTACTGCTGGTTGCCTCGGTAAACCTCCAAGAAGTTCCAGGGTATGGTCTGGTGCCCGTAGTCCAGCGTGGGGTCCGCCAGTAGATAGGCCGCCTTCTCGATCTTGGGCTCCGCATCTCGATCGTGCCCTCGCGGGTGCGATAAAGGAGGCCCCAGCAGATCTTCGACGTCTCCCAGCCGCCCTCCTCGAGGTCCTTCTCCTCATTGATTGCCTCGTCACCGAGGCATGCCCTGATCCCTTCGAGCGCGGCGTCGCTGCTCTGAGCCGCCCTCGTGCCAATGTCGGGTTCGACGAGCACCTGGTCGTCCATGAGGAACGAGCTGTGAAAGGGGACGCTGTCGTCCCACCTCGCATCAGCCGGGCGGTAAGCGGCGTGACAGCACTTCGCCACCCATGCCCAGATCATCCACTCGCCCGGGCTGCCCGCCCAGCCGAACGCGAGGACCATGTAGACCGCCGTGATCAGAGCTGCGACGCCCCACTTACCCCCCTCGAGGTCCGCGCCGAAGATGCACGCGTCCATCTCATGCATCACAACCCACCTGAAGGCGTCCTTGACGTCCTTCTTGGCCAGCGCGATGTCGACGCCCGGCATGCGCGCCTTCCGCCACATGATGATGCGGGCGAGGTCCTCGTGCCGCGGCTGGTCCGCTGGCGGGTGGTCCTCCATGGGGCAGCTCTGGTTGGGCACCGTCCCGTCCCAAATGAGGCGGCCCTTGTCGCTCATGGTGCGGCCCGGGTTCTGCTTGGGCACCCTCGCCATGGGTGCGCCCACCACCCTGCTGAGTAGGTGCTCATGGACGTTGGTGCACAGGAAGACACGGCCCTTCGCAGCGTCCTTCCAAAGAACGTGCATCACCTCGTCAAGGTGATCCTTCGCACTGGGGTGGGGCAGCGACGTGAGGCGTGCCGGTGCGCCTCTAGACCTCGTCCTCGCCCCCTCCTCGGCCACCTTCCGAGCATGCTCCAGCAGCGCGCCTCCTACTAGCGGCTCCAAGTTCTTGTCGAAGATGCCCCTCAGGTGGTAGCCATGCCTCTCCCACCAGACCCCCCTCAGAGCAACAATCGCCTTCTCGAGCGACCCCGCCTCCTCCAGCACCGCGCCCCCTAGCCTTGCCACCTCCTTGACCTGGCCCTCCTCGTAGTCCTGGTGGCCCTGCAAATTACGCTACCGAGGAACCCCACACACTGATGTTTAATCTTATGTGTTTGCTTGTCATTATCATATTTGCGCAATCCTGCGTTCTAAACCCTCGTCGCGAATCGTCGTCGTACTTGTCGTACTCGTCGTCGTACTCGTCGTGCTCGTCGTCGTACTCGTTGCCGTTCTATCGTCTTACTCGTCATCGTACTCGTCGTCGCACCTCGCCATCGTGCTCGTCTTCGCATTCGTCGTCGTGCTCGCCGCACTCGTCGTCGCACTCGTCGTCGTCCTACTCGTTGTTGCTCGTAGTGCTCGTCGTACTCGTCGCCGCACTCGTGGTCATCGTCGTCGTCGCCCTCCTCCTCCTCCTCCTCCTCGCCCCACCCAATCCTCTCAACTCCTCCGCACTCCTCTCAATTCCTCCGCACTTCCCTCAACTTCTCCGCACCCCTCTCAACTCATCCTCTCACCTCCTTCTGTACTCATCTTTCTGCACTCCTCCGCACTCCTCTCAACTCCTCCTCCCAACTTCTCCACGCTCGCTTCATTCACCTCGGCGCCCATCTCGAGCATTGGTTTCTTGAGCTGCTCGCACGGCGGTGGCAGCGCGGCCATGGCGCATTCGGGCGCCATGACGGTGGCCGTACCTTTGACGGAAAGTCACTAGCAGTAGCCCGCGATCACATATCGCGCGGTCTGAGCCGACATGGGCCAGGGTGACTACACTTCTTGATGATGATGCTGATGATGTTGATGATGTTGATGATGATGATGGCGCCCCCCCTGCTTGCGTACCCCTGTGGCCTCAAGAACAAGTGACGCGCGCTACGCCCTGGTAGACTCCACCCCCTGCGCACCCCCTGCGGTGTCGTGAAACTACCGCGCCTGCTATGCCTGGACGACTGGGGCGTATAAAGACCGCGGTGAGAGACCACCCCCTGCGCACCCCCTGTGGTGTCGAGAAAGTGCCACGCCTGCTATGCCTGGACGACTGGGGCGTATAGAGACCGCGGTGAGAGACCACCCCCTGCGCACCCCCTGTGGCGTCGAGAAAGTGCCGCGCCTGCTATGCCTGGACGACTGGTCAGCCGTGTAGAGAAACTTCACAGCCTCCAGCCGCTCTGCCAGGGCAGCCTGCCGCGAGGGGCGCGCTGGGCCTTCCACGTCGCGCAGAGAGTCGATGCCATGATGCTCTGCGGCGGTTCGAAAGGTCCAACGCCAGGGGGCGACATCGCTGACCTCCCCGTAGAACTTGGCGCCAGCTACGCCGAGCATGTCAGGCTGCAATGCGAACAGACGAAGAGTGGGAACATCCATTATGTAGGGCGCATCGTTGGTAGAGTATATGTTTAGCGCCTTCCACAAGTCGGCATCGTCGCCCCTCCTCGACGGCAAGCACTCCGGATCAGAGCCTCGCTTTGCCGCGAATGCCGCGTGCCATTTCACTGCTTTCGCATCCGCTTTCGTCATCAGCTTCTCAAGCTGAACTGATTCGCGCAGGCTTTGCGACCACGGTACTTCTGCCCAACGGCGGTCCGTCTGAGTCGGCTCAGGGGACAGCTGAATGCGAGGGGTGCCTGTGGAACGAACACAGGTAGCAAGCAGAAGTGCTGGGGACCGCTGATGAGTGAAAGGCTGCATGGGCGTGGACTTGATAGGCGTGTCCTGCGCGGGCGTGGCAACGCCCCCGTTGCCGGCGTCGCCGACCCGCCGAACTTTCGCCAACGGCGAACCATCGCCATCCTCCGCACACACCCCCGGCTGATCAGCTGGGAACCCGCCGGGCGAAGGGTTCAGCAAGTACCTAGTCAAGCACTGCCTCCTGGCATCGTCGGCGCCTTTTGTTCGCGGCAACTCATTGTATCTGGCGAGGAGCGTCTCGGGCCACCAGTTTAGAAGCTGTCGCTGGTAAGCATTAAATGCGTTGTGCACCAAGGAACTCCCATGCCTCTCAACATGCGCGCGTAAACCCTTTAAACTCACTCCGTCGCCCATCTCTAGCATTGAGTTCTTGAGCTGCACGCACGGACGCGGCAGCGCGGACATGGCAAATTTGGGCGCCATGGCGGGCGCCGCACCTTTGACGAACAATCACCGGCGCGAGAACGCCTGCGTGCAAACCCGAGCGGCCTGAGCCGACATGGGCCAAGGTGGCTGCAAATGTTTGATGATACTAACACTCGCCAGCATTCCCCTGTGCCCTGAACGCGACCGGCACGGATGGCAAACTTACGTACCCATGTGCCCTGAGCAACACCGTCACGGATGGAGGCCGACACCGTCACGGATAGAGACCGCGCTCGGGGACCACCCCCTGCGCACCCCCTATGGTGTCGAGAAAGTGCCACGCCTGCTATGCCTGGACGACTGGCACGGATAGGGGCCGCGCTCAGGGACCACCCCCTGCACACCCCCTATGGTGTCGAGAAAGTGCCACGCCTGCTATGCCTGGACGACTGGCACGGATAGCGGCCGCGCTCAGGGACCACCCCCTGCGCACCCCCTATGGTGTCGAGAAAGTGCCACGCCTGCTATGCCTGGACGACTGGCACGGAGGGCCGCGCTCAGGGACCACCCCCTGCGCACCCCCTATGGTGTCGAGAAAGTGCCACGCCTGCTATGCCTGGACGACTGGACGGATAGCGGCCGCGCTCAGGGACCACCCCCTGCGCACCCCCTATGGTGTCGAGAAAGTGCCACGCCTGCTATGCTGGACGACTGGCACGGATAGCGGCCGCGCTCAGGGACCACCCCCTGCGCACCCCCTATGGTGTCGAGAAAGTGCCACGCCTGCTATGCCTGGACGACTGGCACGGATAGCGGCCGCGCTCAGGGACCACCCCCTGCGCACCCCCTATGGTGTCGAGAAAGTGCCACGCCTGCTATGCCTGGACGACTGGCACGGATAGCGGCCGCGCTCAGGGACCACCCCCTGCGCACCCCCTATGGTGTCGAGAAAGTGCCACGCCTGCTATGCCTGGACGACTGGCACGGATAGCGGCCGCGCTCAGGGACCACCCCCTGCGCACCCCCTATGGTGTCGAGAAAGTGCCACGCCTGCTATGCCTGGACGACTGGCACGGATAGCGGCCGCGCTCAGGGACCACCCCCTGCGCACCCCCTATGGTGTCGAGAAAGTGCCACGCCTGCTATGCCTGGACGACTGGCACGGATAGCGGCCGCGCTCAGGGACCACCCCCTGCGCACCCCCTATGGTGTCGAGAAAGTGCCACGCCTGCTATGCCTGGACGACTGGCACGGATAGCGGCCGCGCTCAGGGACCACCCCCTGCGCACCCCCTGTGGTGTCGAGAAAGTGCCACGCCTGCTATGCCTGGGCGACTGGCACGGATAGCGGCCGCGCTCAGAGACCACCCCGTGCGCACCCCCTATGGTGTCGAGAAAGTGCCACGCCTGCTATGCCTGGACGACTGGCACGGATAAGGGCCGCGCTCAGGGACCACCCCCTGCGCACCCCCTGTGGTGTCGAGAAAGTGCCACGCCTGCTATGCCTGGACGACTGGCACGGATAGCGGCCGCGCTCAGGGACCACCCCCTGCGCACCCCCTATGGTGTCGAGAAAGTGCCACGCCTGCTATGCCTGGACGACTGGCACGGATAGCGGCCGCGCTCAGGGACCATCCCCTGCGCACCCCCTATGGTGTCGAGGGAATGCCACGGCTGGCGCCATGGCCCTTATAGACGCCGCGTTGTGTGCATTGTGTGTGTGTGTGTGTGTCTGTGTGTGTGTGTGTGTGGGCGCTTGTGTTGTGGTGTGCTGTGCTGTGCTGAGCTGTGTGCTGTGCTGAGCTGTGTGCTGTGCTGAGCTGTGGTATGCTGTGTTGCGCTGCTTGTGTGTTTGTGCCGCGCTGTCCTGTGATACGCTGTGCTGTGCTGTGCTGCGCTGCGCTATGCTGAGAAGAGCTGAGCTGAGCTGTGTGTCGTGCTGTTCTGAGCTCCGTGCTGTGCTGAGCTGTGCTGTGCTGTGCTGAGCTGTGCTGAGCTGAGCTGTGCTGTGCTCTGCTTTGTGAGAAGGGTGGGGCGGGATGAGGTGGGTGAGGTGGGCCGCGGGTGCGACACGGCAAGGAAGAAAACCATAACCCCACTAAGCATGTGGGAAAAAAAACCGTAGTAGGCCCTGGTCGCAGTGTCCTCCGGTCTCCCCTTCGAGTCGCACTCGATGATGACCTCTCCTGCCCTCGTTGACTCCTCGATCCTGCCCCCAAGCGCCTCTTCATCACCGTGCTGATCTTGTCCCCCCCCCCCGCCGCGCTCATCGTCTCCCGCTTGGCGATCCCGCCGAGCCCGCCGCATTGCCGTCCTTGCCACCAGGTCGGCCATCTCCTGCGAGTACGTCTCGCTGCGCTTGGTGACTGCCTTGCCCTCCACCAAGTCGTGCACGTGGTCCCCGCTGCAGCGGAGATTAAAAGCCTTGGCGACGTCCTCCGAGGTCGACGCGATGCGGGCGGGCTCAAGGTGAAGCCCACCTGCGGCGCTCCGAAGGTTGAGCGCGCACTGGTCAAGACGGACCTGGTGCCGCGCGGGGTCGGCGAGGATCGGGGCGAACAGGCGCCGCGCCGCTGAGAGCCACGGGTTCTCTCCCGAACAGCCCCGCCCCTTGGCGGCTCGCTCGGCCATGATCCTCTTGGCCAGCGCAAGAAACACCGCGCCTTCCTGCTTGACCTTGGACAGGTCGACCCCGCGCGACTCGTTGAGCGCCACGAACGAGCAGAAGGCGGTGCGCGGCCAGCTAATCCACGTCTCGCGCGGGTCATAAAGCTGGATGGGGCCCAGGAGAAGCTTCCTGTCCCTCCTGCGTCGCAAGTCCTGGCCGCGCTGGAGCCCGATCTTGATGGCCCGGCCGCCCTGCTGCACCACCGCCTTGGAGATGCGAACCTCCCCCTTGGAGATCTCCAGGAAGTCCAGCCTGTGACCTTGCGGCGGCAGGAGTGCCGCCTGCTCGCCGAGCCAGCTCCGGATCTCGTCGTCGGGCGGGCCCAGGCTCATGTCCCCGACCTCTTCGCCTCCCTGAACCTCATCCTCCTCGACCTCTCCTGCCGCCGCCTTCTCAAGGGAGAGCGCGGAGTTGGCCGGCGTCTCATCGCTCAGGAGGCCCACCAAGAAGCCAGAGGCGGGGCGCCTCGTGGCCGCAAGGCCCGCGGCCTCCGCGCAGCGCTGGCACGCCAGCGCGCCTGGGTGCGCGGGCAGGGACCGCGTGGCGAGCGCTAGCTCGAGCAGCGCCTCCCAGCCCAGGGCGGGCAGCTCCTGCGCGTCGATCCCTGCTCCGTAGAGTTGTCCCATGACGCCCACTCCTGGCGGGGCGAGGACCCGCGCGTGGCCCTTGTGCACGAGCACCCACAGGATATCCTCCTCCTTTCTCGTGAAAACGGCGCCAATGATGAGCTCGACTGCAACCCTGCCGTAGTAGTCCACCCGCACCGCGCCCAACGCTTTCGCGCGCAGGAAGTCGGGCGGCAAGGCCGCGTACATGCGGTAGTCCTTGTCGTGGTCTCGGTGGGTAAGGTCGCGGCAGAAGATGCGGAGGTCCGCCTCCGCCTGCGTCAGGAGGCCCGGGGCCGCACCCAAAGCGCCCTCGGCGATCCGCGCTGCCTGGAGCATTTCCTTTCGGAAGCGCAGGCTCTCCTCCTCAACGGCTACCGCCGATGGCCACTCGCACTCCTGCGACGGGGCCTCGCAGATCATGTGCGCGGCGATCACGTTGATGATGGCGCACTCCCTGAGCTCGATATCCGGGGGCTCCTTGCTCGTGTGCTGCAGGCCGTCCAACACCTCGACCGTCTCGGGATCCAGAGCCAGCTTGTCGCGGTAATCGAGCATCGTCCACTCGCTACCTGCCAGCATGAGCGTGCCTTTGCCTGGCTCATCGTCCTCGCCCCAAGTGATGGGGCCCACGATGGCCTGGTGAGTGGTGACCTCGCCTGCCTTCCCGCGCCCGTAGTGCTGCTGCATGAACGCATCTGCCGCTTCCGCGAGCTCGGGGCACCCGTAGTCCACGGCGTGGGCTGCAAGGGCCCCCACGTCGTACTCCTCATTCGCATCCTTGGCCGCTCGGACCCGATTCCGGAGGTAGCAGCCGAGCAAGCCGGTCTCGGCAGCAACGTGCGCCAGCGCAAGGTCGGCGTCGATCTCGTGCATCCCCTCCTTGCGCCTGGCCAGCTCGGGGGTGGAATCCGGCAAGTGGGCCCGCTGCTGCTTGGCCTGGTGATGGTTGCCAAGCCAGCGGGCGCCCGGGCCTTGCACGGTGACGCGCAGGTGCTCCTCTAGCTCCGTCGGGTTGAAGTCCTTGAGCTCCTGCGGTGCCTCCACCCAGCCCGAAGGCGGGGGCGTTGCGCCCTCCGCCCCGTCCTTGGCCGCCTCCGCGGCGAGCGCCGCTCGGCCGTCGCTCTCCTCTACCTCCTGGCGCTGGCCTGCGCTGGGATCGATGCTGCCGCCTCTCCGACCGCCGACGCCTTTGCCACCGCCCTTCACGCCGTCGGCACCCTTGCCGCCGCCCGCCTGAGCGGGCGCCTGCGCATCTGCCTCGCCAGCCTTCTTGGACGCGTCCTCAGCCTCCTGCGCTGGCCGGAGCGCCTCGATATTCTTGTTCGCCTCCTCGTGCGTGCCCACCTTGGGGCCTCCCTTGGGGCCCCCCCGCTTGATCAGCTGCATCTGCACGGAGCGGTCTAACGGGCCCACCTTGCCGATCGGCTTGTGCGAGTGCGGGCACGAGGAGTTATGGCACCCCTTCCAGCTGGAGTTGCCCCAGCAGATGATGCGGCCGCTCGCTGGAGACTTGGGGCGGTGGTCGAGACTGCGGCCGTACTCCTTGCGAGAAAGGGCGTGCCCAAGCAGGCCCGCGCCCCCTCGGCCTCCCGCGGCCCCTCCTGCCGACCCCGCTGCATCGGGGCCCCCCGAGCCCGCCTTGCCCGCTCGGGACCCGGGCCTGGGGTGGATGGGCTGCGGGGGGGGGGGCCGCATTGGAGCGGAAGGCGGCCTGCCACTGCGACCTCGCCAGCTTGTTGTGGTGCCTGACCATGATGTCCGTCATAAAGTACTGGTCAGGCTCGTCCAAGAAGTAGGCGCGCCGCATCCGCAGCCAAGGCCGCGGGCCCTCACTGCTGGCGGGGGAAGTGCACACGAACCTGATGCGGTCCCAAGTCGGATTCTCGTCGCCCATGAGCTCCAGCATGCGAGCCCTCTTCATCCGCAGCTCCTCGCACCAACGGCCACTCAGCTCCGCCCAGATGCCGGAGATGATGTTAGGGGGCCAAGCGCACTCCGCCTCGTCATTGAGGCTGAGCAGGTGCTCGGCGGCCTTGATCTGCTGGTCGTAGTGCTCCTGGTCATAAAAGCAGGCCCGCGCCCACGACTCGCGTTTGGCGTCTTGGAACCAGTGCTGGGGCGTGGACGCATGCCTCGGGCGCGCCTCCAGCTTGGAGTCCTTAGGCGGCACGTAGCCGTCCATGTCCGCCTCCGTCGTCCTCGGGAAGTTCGCGAAGCTGAGGCAGTAGTCCGGCAAGTGCAGGTGATCGCGCCCCCCGTGCTGGAACGCTGCGAAGCCGTACGCGATGCTGTTGGAGATGTTGGCGGGGAACTTGATGGACCTGAAAAGCGGCCTCGAGTTCTGACCCGCGGACCTCAGCGCGTGGAAGGCGTCCTTGCCAAGCAGTCCTGGGCACAACGTGACCGTGTAATAGTCACACCCCCTGGCCATGAACACTAGCGGTTCTCCGCGCGCCCGATGCTGGCCAGCGCGCCCTTTGCTGCGCCGCCTGACTCCTCGGCGTGCTTGTTGGCCCTCCCCAGCTCGCGCACGAGGTTCTGCAGGCCAATGCCTACCTCAGACTCCGCCGTAGGCGCTGCCAGCACCTTCAGAGGATGCACCTGCGCGCCACTCCCTAGGGCGGGTCGCCCTCTCCACAAGAGGAGGGCGACGTAGGCGGCGGGGCCGTCCACGGTGTGTTCGAGCTGGCTCCCCCTGGTCCGTAGAACGCGCTTGGGTCGAAGCCTGGCCGCGCCTCCGGCCGCGGTGGCGGCCTCTGCCCGAAGCCGAGGGAGCCCAACCCCGGTGGGGGCAGAGTCGGGCCCGACTGACCCTCAGGAGAGGCCCGTGAGGGGGCCGCCGACCTCGGACCTCCTCCTGCCGTCTCGTAGCCCTCGTACGGCGCGCGTGCTGGAGGGGGCAGCGGCGGCCCATCGGCTGCGCCCGGGTGCTGGATGCTCTCGCCGCCCTCGAGCTCTCGACTCCAGAGGTCACGGCACCCTCGGAGGAGACTGACGCCGACCTCGCTGACTCCTTCTCCATGCAGCGTGTCGGCCGCCTCGATGAGCTCCGCCAGTAGCTCGTGCTTGCCCATCCCGCTCTCCGCTGAGATGACCCCTCGAGCTGCTCCGTCGGTGAGGCCGTCGGCGCGCTTGGTGAGGTAGGCTGCAACGAGGATTGACCTCGGATCCTGGCCCCTCTGCTCCTCGCCCTGCGCCTGGGCTCTGCGCAGCTTCTCATCGAAGTCATCGTGGGCGCCCTGCCGGGTAGGTGTAGTGCTGCGACTCCGTGAGCGAGCCCGCTTGGCCATGAGATGCCGACTACGATCTTTGCTCAGCGCGATGGCCGATGCCGGGCCCATGGTGTCGCCGCGGTAGTTCGCGCCGCCCCCGTGGTCCGACAGGCGCAGCGCGGCGCCAGACCGCCAGCAGATCGCGGGCGGCTGCGCCTCCGCGAACTCGTCGAGCAGCTCAGGCCCAGGGGGGGCGAAGGCCCCATCCGAGACGGAGAAGGTCAGCCCCAAGCCCACCGCCTCCACGTCCGCACGAAGGTCGTCGCTCTCGCAGTTCTTCGTCGGGCCGACGAAGCGGGCGGGGAAGCTGCAGTACGCGTCCCACTCTGATGCCCCCGCTGCCAGGGCCACGAACGTGGATGAGCCAAGTCGCGTCCGCCTCGGCCTTGGCTGCCCTTGCGGCTAGAGGCCGCAGGCGCGCGACGAGCCACGCGCTCCTCGCCCCTCCCCTCTGGCCGCGTGCCCCCTGGGCGCTGATCACCGCCCTCGTCCTCTCGATGGGGAATCGCCGACCAGCTACGCCAGCCCACCGCGCGATCAGCCGCGCGAGCCGTGCACAGCGAGAAGCCGCCCTTCTCAACCACGCGGGCGCGGTGGCACTGTGAGCGCGCGCGCCTCCGCCGAGCAGCCTGGCTCTCGCAGGTGCCCGCGCGACGCGCGCACGCGCGGAAAGTCCAGGTGCCAGCCTCCTCTTGCAGATCACGGGTGTCCGAGACGGCTGCGCCCTCCACCAAAAGGAAGACCGGGCTTTGCCTAGCAGTGTCCCTGCAGCACTGAGCGCTCAGAACCTGCGCGCCGCCCTCGGCGATGTAGGCCACCTGGTCGGCCTGGCAGACATCTACGCTAGGCTCCGACTCCGTCTCCGAGTTGGGGCCCATCTCCTCGGCCTTGCCCGCGGGGTGCCCCGGCTTGGGGTGCCTCATCCTCTTCCGGGCGCAGCGCTTGAATAGTCGCCCCACTGCCCTGCCCGCGCCCCGGCATGCCCAAGCGCAGCAGAGCCTCCCGCCCACGCGGGCCCTGCCTGCGGGAGAGAGCTTGGCCAAGTCCGCCACAATGATCGGTGAGCTGTGGGGCGCGACGCACGACGAGCAGATGTGCACCATCGGCCTGTCCCCGGTGGGAAGCGCACACGGAGTAGTGGCGCACAGGTGGACCATGCCGATGCCGTCGTCATCGCGGGTCGCCTCCAAGTCCGCCTTCAAGTGCCGATGCGAGCTCCCCTTCACCTCCCGAGACTTGTAGACGTACCCGTGGCGAGCGAGCCGGCCACCCTTGAGTGGACCCTGCTCAAGCCTAGCCACGGATCCTCCCGAGCGGACGACGAGGTCGTTGGGCATCATCTTCTCTGCCCCTCCTCCTCGGCCTCGGACCTCGCTCTTGATGTAGTCTTCGCCAACCTCGAGGGCCTCGGCGCTGCCGTACCAAATGAGCGCTGCGGCTGTGTTGCCGTCCAGTGCCAGCTGCACGTCGTGCCCTGACTTGTGGCCCTGCGCGAACCCTCTCATCGTGGTGGACAACAGCGCCAGGTATCTCCATGCTGTCTTCGCGAACCACATCACGAAGCCCAAGGCAGAGCCCAGCACGGTGGCCACCGCGACCGCCGCCAGGGCTATGGCGGCCCACTGCAGCCTGGCCCAATAGGCCCCGAGCACGTACCGGCCCATGGAGCCCACCAGTCCCACGATGAAGGCGATGAATTGGTGGAGGAGGGCGCCCAAGGCGTAGCCCATCCTCTCACCCAGCCACTTCAACGCAGCCTCGACCCCCGCGCTGACCATCTCCCGGGAGAAGAGCTGCGACCTCGACCCCGCATCGGGGGAGGGGCCCTGCGGCTGCGGCGGCGCCTCGCCAACCCCAGTGACGTTGGCGGCGCCACCCGACTCTGACGGGGGCGGGGGAGGGCTCGCCCCTGTGGCTCGTGCCTCCTCCGCGGGGTTCTCCTGCTTGACCTCGTCCTGGGGCGGAGTCGGCCTCCTGGGCGTCTCCGTATCCTCCTTCGCCGAGGAGCCTCCGAAGGGGGGCTCTGGCCTCGCCTCCACTGGAAGGGCGTCGGCGTAGTAGTAGCCGTAGTAGCAGTAGTACTCCTGGTTGCTCCCGCTGCTTTCGGCCGAACGCTCATCCGAACTGGCCATGGCTGGCGGCGGGTCCGTGACCAAGGGCTCGCTCGGTGCAGGGAGCGCTGCTGTTGGAAGTGGCCCAGACGGCGCCTCCACCGCTAGCAGCTCATCACTGTCCGTAGGGCCGCAGCTAGCTCCACGCGTCTCCTCCGGTGAGGCCTGCTGCTCGTCAGGGGCGCTATCTGGTCGTGCACGCTCATGGCCTCCATCCTCGGGGCCCGCCATCGTGGCAGTCGCATGCACCGTCGAGTACCAGCTCACACCGAACGACGAATCGAGCCAGGTGACTAGCGCCCCGACCGCCAGCGCGAGAGTGCACTCGATGCTGTGAAATGGCCTCATGTCCTCTTCGTCGCGACGCCTCCGCCCGACAGCGCCACCGTTGAGGCACTCATGGGCGTCCACGCGTCCGCTGCGGACCGCGGGGCTCCCCTCCGGAGCCCCCGCCCGCACTGGAGGGGGGTCCTGGCCCAGCCACTACCCAGCACTCCTCAGAATGCACGTGCTATGGCCCCGCCCGCTAACCCCAAAAACATTCGCGGCTCCGCAGGAGCCTCGAGCAAACGGCAGCGGAGGAGGACAGCAGGAGAGGAGGCTGCGAGGCGGGAGGAAACCCGCTGTTCTAACGAACGATCACTTATGGAAGGGCTCCGGATTGTGAGGGCGCAAAAATTATGTTGATTCGCGGTGTTGGATTCCCCTGAATAACATTCTAGCCTGATTCGGGATCGTCAAGACGGAACAGTCATGCTGATTCGTGGCGTTGACGTCCCGAAAACGGTGTTTTGGCACGCCTTCCAGCGAGGCAGTTCCCTCAGTGGAAATGGGGCCCTGTAGGGGCCTACGAAGAGGGAGTTTGGAGGGAGGGTTTATTCCAACATCGTTAATGCGTCTTGAGTTTCCACTGGTCCTCCTCCTCCTCCTCCTTCTCCTCCTCCTCCTTCTCGTCCTCCTCCTCATCATTCTCCTCCTCCTCCTCCTCCTCCTCCTCCTCCTCCTCCTCCTCCTCCTCCTCCTCTTCCTCCTTCCTCCAAGGCTCCCTGACCCCCGATGGGGGAGCACCGGTGGGAGCCATCAGGAGAGCGGTCTATGTGCGTTGGCTGCCGAGAGCGAGCAGTGGCCCGCCGCTTTGGTAGATATGCAGGGTTTGCACCTCGGCTCGAAGCGATGGCTCTGAATCCTCAAGGCCACCATTGTTAGGTCTCGGAGCCACTCACAGGCTTTTTTTATTTCGTTGCCTGCGGTCGATGTGGTCGACTCACCCCCCGGGCAGCTTGGGCCACCCCAATCGGTGGGAGGCACCCCAAGAGCAATCGAACGAACACAATGTCACTTACGAACAGTTGGTCGTAAACTCTTCGCTCATCCAGCTGAAGCAGCAGCAGGGTCTGGACGACACGGGCGCCATGGACGGCCAGCACCCCCCCACCGGCCAAGCGGTTGAAGACGGAGGGGCTAGTATGCCTGCCCAGCCTGGCGACCTTCCTTCATCCATGCGACGGTCCTCCTCTCAGTCCTCGTGTTGTCCCTGCCCCTCCTCCTCCTCCTTCTCCTCCTCCTCTCCTTCCTGTCCACCACATCCTGGTCTGTACTTACCCTCCTCCACCTCCCTCCTTTGTCTCCGCCTCCTCCTCCTCCTTGTTCATCTCGTTGCAACTGCCCCTCCACCTAATCCTCCACATCAGCTGATGCGTCGCTCCAGCTGCAAATCGTAGTTCGTTTACAGGAACCCGAAGGGAACACCCTTCTCAAATTACTCTATCCCAGTACTGTCCTGTGAGGCCGCTGAATCTCCCACGAACTTGTTCTCGTACGCGCACGCGCGCGTACGTGTACATGCGCGTGTACATAGACACACGCTCACATGTTTACGCCTACACCTACACATATTTATACATATACCGTAGCACGCCGCAGTTGCGGATAAGAGTGAGGGGGCGGGCGCGGGCGACGCGGGCGTCGTCGAGCCGGCGGACCCCGTGGCCCCCACGTTCCATGTCGATGGCGCTCTCCTCCTCCTCCTCCTGCTCCTCCTTTTCCTCGTCCTCGTCTTCATCGTCATCGTCATCCTCCTCCTCCACCTCGTCCTCCTCCTCCTCCTCTTCTTCCTCGTCCTCCCTCTCCCCCCCTCGTCCTTTCATCATCATCCTCCCATTGTCGTCCTCCCCCTCATCGGCCTCCATCATCGTCCTCTCATTGTCGTCCATCATCATCATCCTCCCCCTCCTCCCCCTCCTCCCCCTCCTTCTCTCCTCGTCCTCCTGCTCCTCTTCCTTTTCTTTCTCCACATTATCCTTACATCCTCTCTTCTTCCGCGCTCTCCTCGTCCCCTGTTTACTCCACCTGCCTCCCCCTCCTTTTCCCAAGAAAGCTGCAACGCGATCTTTTGTTCCACTTTATGCTCCCCGCCTTCTCTGATCAAGGCAACTCGCCAGGGCAGAGTTGCTGGACGGGCTGGTGTGGATGCGCGGGGCTTGAAGAGGTCCTTGCGGGCTCAGACGGCATGCAAAAACCCGCCGCCGCGCTTGTGCGGCATTGGTTTGTTCAGTGAACGTGGTTTAGGTCGCGGGTGGGTCGTGGGCTCTCCACCTCCACCTGGAAGGAATGCAAAAGCAGCCCGCCGCAGGCGCCACAGAAATTGGTTTGTATACTGAACGTGGGTTGGGTCGCGGGTGGGCCGCGGGTTCTCCACCGGGAACGGATGCAAAAGATGCCCGCCGCAGGCGCCGAAAAATGTGGTTTGTACCCTGAACGTGGTCGCGGGTGGGCCGCGGGCTCTCCACTTGAAGCGAATGCAACGGATGCCCGCCGCAGTGGCCGAAAAATGTGGTTTGTACCCTGAACGTGGTTTGGGTCGCGGGTTGGTCGCGAGTTGGTCACGGGGTGGGTCGCGGGCTCTCCGCCTGGAAGGAATGCAAAAAAAACCCGCCGCAGGCGCCGAAAATGGTGCTTTGTACCTTGAACGTGGTTTGGGTCGCGGGTGGGTCGCGGGGTGGGCCGCGGGCGGGTCGCGGGTGGGTCGCGGGTGGGTCGCGGGTGGGTCGCGGGGTGGGCCGCGGGCGGGTCGCGGGGTGGGTCGCGGGGTGGGTCGCGGGGTGGGTCGCGGGGTGGATTGCGGGGTGGGTCGCGGGGTGGGTCGCGGGTGGGTCGCGGGTGGGTCGCGGGTGGGTCGCGGGGTGGGTCGCGGGGTGGGTCGCGGGTGGGTCGCGGGGCGGGTTGCGGGCGGGACGACGACAACAAACAACAACAACATCAACAAACAACAACAACAAACAACAACAACAACAACAACGAGAATCCGCACCGCGGAATTCCACTTCAGCCACGCACCCAGGGACAGTTAATGACCGTTCGGCCCCCTCACTCTGATGCATCTGTATATATATATATATGTTTCTGTATATATATATATATACATACATATATGCATCGGCATGGGGTTTCGAACTCTGGAATCCAAAACGTTGTTGCTCGATCTTTCAATGTTCACTGCGCTTGCGACATGGTGGCCCCCCGTTGTTCAGAAACGGCGCTCTCGCAAAAGCGCGGGCCACACTTCTGGATCCGATTCCCTTCTCTTTGTTGCTGCCACCCTCTGTTTGATTCCTCCGCCTTCCCCTTGTCCTCCTGCTCCACCAGCTCATCCTGCTCCTCCTGCTCCTGGTATGGCACCTCCTCCTCCTCCTTCTTCGTCATCATCATCGTCTTCATCTTCCTCCGACTCACCCTCCAACGCATCCGGCACATCCTCATCCCTCTGTAGAAAAAGAACATGTCTGATTGCACGTAGCACGAGGGGGGCATTTGAGGAATCAGTGTCTCCGACGACACTCCAGTCGGCGGAGAGCAACAAACCACAACCACGCACGTGTCCCAGCGAAATTGGACGGGATGGGCCGGAGTGGTAGGATGCCAGATGTTCCACGGGCGGCCCTGGCGCGCCTCCTGCGCCCACTCTTGCCTCTCGCCCACCTTCTCGAGCCTCTCGTCCTTCACCCCTGCCCCTCCCCCCTCGTTCACCGCGTGGGGCAAGGCGGGGCGACGGACGCTGCTGGCGACAGGGGTGGTGAGACAGGCGCGCGGCGCGACCCCCGCGATCCCGCGCGGCTCATCGGACGCGTCTCTCAATGTCATCTCCGTTCCTCGCGCGGCACGCGGAAAACTGCGCACGCGGCTAGGGCTCGACAGCAGCAGCCTGGTATAGCTCGCGCGCCGAGTCTACAACGCGGTGAACGGTTGAGGCGGTTCTCGGATCAGGTGCGCTCACAGGCTCCCGCATCTCTTCGCTGCGCAAGCTGGTGCGTGAGCGCGAATCCAGCCGAGATTGTTGCGCGGAGCTCCTTTGAGCTCGCACCAAAACTCATCCTGGCGAAAGTCAACTCTTGCGTATAATCAACTTCCACTCTGCAATGCAGACAGGGTGATCGACTTCCCGGAGCTGATTCAGTCGTCGACAGGGCGATCAGCCATCCAAAATTTTCACCTAGTCCAATGCAAAATTGATTCAGGTAGGCACGAACCCAGCTTTGAATTGGGGCCCGAGGCGCTCAGCAAACAATACAAACAAACGTCCCGCTGCTGTCGCCGTCGCCGTCGTCGTCGTCGTCGTCGTCGCCGTCCGCGTCGTCGGTGTTGCCGCCGTCGCCGTTAACGGTGACGATGACAATGACGGCGCCAGAGACGGCGGCGACAACGACGGCATCACCGGTGACGACGGCGGCTGCTGGCGACGACGGCGGCGATGGCGACGACGACGACGGTGGTCACGGGGGTGGCGATGCCGACAAAGGCGACGCTGGTGGCGACGGCGACGGCGACCGCGGCGATAAGGAGGTTGTATGCGGAGGCGCAGTGCGCAACTCCACTGAAGGAAATCACACTCCTGAAGACAAGGGGGACACCGACAACGGCCTCAATAACGACGGCGGCGAATCAAAAGCGCTGTCGTGCTCTCTGGTGTCCTGCATGCAGTCAGCCTTTGCATTTGTGTGCAGCCCCGAGGGGAAATTTTGAAACTATTTTGGGGCCACCTTCGGATATGGGGGTTATCAAACGCTCTTTCGGCCTCCATGTGTACTCCAGGGACCGTATCGGAGCTTCGCTTTCGCCTCAGGAGGCGCTCTGGGTCGCCTGATATGGGTCCTCCGATCGTCTTCGGCCGAGCTCTGCGGGAGAAGAAGCGCGGGTTCTGCCGTCTGCGGGCGGGCGCGCCCGCACTTGAGGGTGGACTCCCTATGGAGATACAGCCGTCGTGGTACTAGGAGGAACGACGGATGAAACATGGAGATAGTAGAAGGAACCAAGGAGCTGCCTGGCAACGGCGAGCCTCGGCCACGAATGGGTTCCCCGACCCAACCCACAGGAACGGCCTGAAAAGCAGCCCCCCCCGAACCCAAGGTGACCCTGTTTCAGCGTCTTGGCCATACACCAAGGAACCCCCTTCGCAAGGCGAGGGGGGATATGTAAAAGGGAAGGAGGCAAGGCGGGGAGAAAGACGACAGGCGGGCCTAGGAGCCTCTCCCTGTCCGTGAAGCCGACCAGCGTGGGGGTCTTGCGCTGGGAAACCTCGTTCTGGCAGATGTCCACGGCCCCCTTGCCTGTCGCCGCTTCGCATCGCCCCTCATTCCACAACTCCTTCCTCTCCCTACTGCCCCTCCTCCTCCTTCTCCAACCCTCCTCCCCCTGCCCCTCCTCCTTTCCTTGTTCCTCCTCTGGATCCTCCTACGGGTCCTATTCCGCGTCATGCCTGTCCCCCTTTTTCATGTCCTTCCCTCCCCATCCGTTATTGGTGAGCAACTCGAAGTCGCACCACGAGATGTGTCGGTACGGCGGGTCGGACATTTCGCCTGAGAGTTCCTCGCAATGCATGGACATGAAGCTTAAAACCTCCGACAAGTAGACAACTTCGAGACTGAGTCCATTTCACAATGGGCACTGGGCACATTTGCCCTAAATGATTACAGCAGTTACCAGGACGAACGACAGGTGCTTTTGAACATGTGGATGTGTCACGAGGCTTCCGAGCATTCTGCGGCACAACTAATGAGACACAGCTGTGAAGCCCCTCAGTTCGAATGGCCAGAGATGCAAGCCTTTTCAACAGTTCTACGGATGGGGGCGGCTCCTTGTCAAAACGGAGCGATCGCTGGACAGTCCTGCGGGGCGGGTACGAGATAGTGTGGCCCGAGGGCCCCGGGGGCCCCGAGCCTGTCCATGTCCGCCCCCTGCCGAAGTCCTCGAAGATCGCTGCTCCAGGCAGTAGTTGTGGGTAAATCCCCGGCGCGGTCTGGCAACTGTACATTCGATTCGCAACTTCCCCCGTGGATTATAAAGTTCGGTCTCCGCGCCCTGCTCCACAATTAAACCATGTTGAACGGGGATAAAAAAATAGAAGGCCTTAATGGGGGGGGGCACATTATTATCACCCGCGCTCGTTTATGATCATGACGTGCAGAAGTGCTTGCGAACCGCTCGAAGGATGCAAGCCGGCTCCGCTTCCAGACGGAGCCCTCGCCTGGACGGCAGGGTGGCGCTTCTTGTGATGGGAAGGGCGGAGAAGTCTTGGGACGCAAGGGGTACCACAGCATCGTTGGCGCATGCTGGATTTACTCTGGTCCATCCTCCTCCTCCTCCTCCTCCTCCTCCTCCTCCTCCTCCTCCTCCCCCTCCCCCTCCTCCTCTTATGAATTACCTGCTCCTCCTCACCCCGCCATCATTCTCCCTCAGCCTTCCTCTCCCTCAACCCTCCTCCTCAAATTCATCCCTCGTTCGCCAGGTCGCCGCGCACCGTCCTCCTTCCCCGCCATCCCCCGATCGTGCAGGACCGCCTGGGCACCTCCCCGAAGACCGACACCCTGCCGACGAGCTAGTCAATGTGCCCGGTAAGCCACCGGGTCGGTCTCGTGGCGTGTCAGCATGGTCTGTGCTAGCGCTCGCCGATACTAGCACGAGGGGGAGAGAGGTGAGGATACGGATGTGGATGGAAGGTTGGGAGGGAGGG
This sequence comes from Prorocentrum cordatum, assembly GCA_963575745.1. NCBI lineage: Eukaryota > Dinophyceae > Prorocentrales > Prorocentraceae > Prorocentrum > Prorocentrum cordatum. Next base: position 1,342,988 of record CAUYUJ010015171.1, read on the forward strand.
GATCTCGGAGGAGGAGAAGGAGGAGGAAGGAGGGATGAGGAGGCAGGAGGGAGGTGGGCGGGAGGGGAAGGTAAAGGAGGGGGCCGAGGAAGCAGCGAGGCAACTGCCGCAATGCCAACAAGCGCCGTCGCGAGAGGCTGCTCGTGCCTCCTGCTCGCCTGTCCTTCTGCCGGTCCCCAGCAAACCCCCAAGCACCTGTCCCCGTGCTCTCGTGCCGCCTCTTCTGGGCCAGCTCCGTACACGTCATTCATTTCTGATCGTGCTCATTTCTAAAATTGTGCTCGTTTCTAATTGTTCCTTGCCCCCTAAGTGGCCAGGAAGGTGACCAGGATAGAACCAGTAGAAATGAAAGGATGTTGGCCCCACAAAAAGTCAAAGAACTGTCGAAAAAATAGAAATGAACAATGTGTACGTTTTCTACGTTTTCACTTGGGACGGCGGACGGATCCCAACGGACGGGCAAAACCGAACACGCGGTCTGGTCGGGACGGGTTTCGGTAAGTTGGGAGGCACCAGAAGCCCCCCAGGGATCCCCCGGGGGGTGCATGCGCCCATGCGCACTGGCGCAGGACTCCCCCCCACCCTCCAGATGTTCCAACATATCCGCCAACGCGCATCCTGGCACGTTGAGGCGCATCCGCCAACGCACATCCGCCAACGCGCAGTGGTAGTGCGTATTTTCACATGGCTTCGTTTCCTCCGCGTCCTCCTCCTCCTCCTCCCTCTCCCAACGCCGTGGTGCATGCAATCCCCCCCGCGCTTGGGCGGCCCGACGTACACGGAACGATCTTAAAGGCTTTCTGAGGTTTTTCCAGCACGTCCCTAAGGAGACCGCCAAGGCCGCCAGGACGATCCAGCATGGCCTCAATAGGCAACCAGCAGCTCCTGAGAAGTGCCAGAAGCATCCAAACATCAGAGGAGGAAAGGTACTCATACCTCCACCCTTCACCCGTTTTCCCCTGTTTGGGCCTTCTGAAAGGCCCTCGTCGCCATCGCTGGATTCGCTTCGAAATTCTGGTCTGAACGCACCGCTGTAGAGGTCTGGGGGGTAGCGGTATCGGTACCCCTTGGTTACCCCAAGAGAGGCATCCGACATGCCTCAAAACATCCCTACAAAAGCTAACCGGGAGGCCCTCTACATTCCGGACACGGTAATGATGTTGTCTCCCATCGTCAAGCTATCCGCAAGGCGTCCTCTGGATCCGCATGGCTTCCTTAGCTATCCGCACGGTTTCCTCCGTATCCGCATGCCCCTCCTCTGCTATTGCACTGGCTGCCTGTGGTAATTCCAAGGACGCCCCGAGAATCGCCAAAACGATCCGCATGTCGTCGTCAGTGTCCGCATGGTTTCCTCTGCTATCCGCATGGCGTCATCTGTATCCACATGCCCCTCCTCTGCAGTTGCATGGGCTTCCTGTGGCTATCCCAACAGGGCCCCAACAATCGTCAAACCGATCCGCTTGGCTGCCTCTGTGTCCGCGCATGGCCCCCTCTGCTATCCGCATGGCGCCCTTGGTATCCACGTCTCTGATCCCTATGCCTTCCTGCGACGATCCCAATGGCGCCCCAACAGTCGTGAACTGCAGAAGTAAGAGTAGAGTGGAGTAGAAGAATGAGCGGGGCAGAAGTGGCGGAGACCAGAGTAGAGCAGAGTGGAGCATGATTAGAGTTGAGGAGAATAGCACTCGAGTAGGGTCGAGCACCCACGGGTTGACAGCAGCCCCCCCCCGACGGGGGGCGCCCCATGCCTGTGGCCAAGTCGCCGACAGGCCTTCCACTCTCAGGCCCGCACGCCGGGTGCCGAGGGCAGGGTGGGCTCACGAATGGCCCACACTCGCTGAGGCAACGGCGGCAAGAGTGCGCTGCACGAAGCCACTTGCAGCCGATGCCTGCCCGGGCACACTGAACTGCATCAATGGCCGCGTCGGCATACACCACAAATATCTCGTTATGGAGCCCCTTCTCCGCTCGCGGGGCTCGTGCCGCGAACGGTGCAAGCCCGAACGCTGCGGCCGCGCCGAGCTGGAAGCGGGCGCGGAGCACCGCGAGACGCCGCCGCGAAGCTCCAGCTCGAAGAGCACCACCAGCAAGAAGTCACCACCAAAGAGGTCACCCGCATGAGCCTCCTGACTCCCGGGTGCTCCAGGAGCACGCTCAGCATGCACATCAGGAACACCACCCACGCGTGCCTGACCTCCAGGGGCGCCATGAAGTCCAAGCACGCCGGGACGAGGCACACCATGTGCATCGCGATCGCCTGGGGCCTCACCGACGTCGCGACCGCCTCCTGCCACGCAGCCGAGGGCGACTCACACGAGCTTGACGTCGGGCTTGGCCGTGTCGTCGACATCCTCCTCGGCTTCCTCGGGCAAGGCGTCTGCGGGAACGACGGCAAGTGGGATAGGGCGGCGGAGCGGCCAGCCTCTTCGCCTGCAACAGTCCACCACCACGCGCACCCTCCAGGCGGCCTCACCTCGGGGGACTCGGCGAGCCGCGCCCGCTGGGCAAGGTCGAAGCGGCACACCTCGGGCACGGAGCGCCCGCGCCGAGTGGCCACCATCCAGTCCGCAGGGGCGGCGTCGGCAACCGAGCGCTCCGCTGGCTGCCTCGAGCGCCAAAGCCCTCCCGCAACCGAGCCGCCGCGTGCGACCAGCGACGGTCCTCGCCCGCGCCACGCATTACGGGCGGTTGAGCTGCGCCCCCCCGGCCTTCGCGATCACGGCGACGGGCACGCCGAAGTCGTAGGCCGCCATGTTGCGCCGCTTCAACTGCAGCGTGCCAGCCACGGGGAGCGAACGCTCTCCTGCGCCTCCCAGCCCAGCCGCGGGCACAGGGCCCCAAGGACCAGCCACCCCGAGAGCTCGTTGAGAAGCGCCGCGTCGGCGCCGCCATCCGAGCACACGGACGCCAACTATACCAACGGGTGCTGCTCCGCCAGAGCTACGGCCTGCGCAGCGGCCGCAGCGTTCACCTCCTGGATCGCCTCGAGCCTCGCTTTCAAGCTCGCGACGTGCCCTTCGAGGCACAGCGCACGCTGCAGAGCGGCCTGCAGGCGCGCAGCGGAGGCCACCCGAGCCGCATCGCGTCGAGCGCGCCGCGCTGGCGTGGGGCTGCTCCGCTGCAGCATGGGCGACCCTTCAGCCAGCCACAGCCATATCCCCAAGCCACCATGTCCATCGCCGATGCAAGGGAAGAGGCGCTGCCCCCAGAAGAGAGAGAGCCACGGGCCAACGATTGCCCGCCTGGCGCCCAAGGCAGGCCTGAGCCACAATGGCTACAGAAGTAGGGTCGAGTAGGTTGGGTTAGAGTAGGGTAGGGTCGGGTAGGGCAGTGTAGGGTAGAGCGACACAGGATAGATGGGAGAGTAGAGTCGGGCGTCAGATAGTCGAGTTGCACAGCGTACATTAAGAGTAGGGCAAAAATAGAGTAGAGTCAACAGAGCTGAGTGTACCCGAGTATAGTAGGAGTAGGGCGCAATACAATATATTAAAGTATGTTATGTTCGATTAGGGTCGGGTGATGCAGGGTAGAGCAGACTTGGGTAGAGAGGGTAAACCAGAGTACAGGTATAATATGGTGGATGGTTGAGTAGAGCCTAGTACTGTAGATTAGAATGGAGTAGAGTCCAGTCCTGTCTACTGCAGTCCAGTCCATCCCAATCCATTCCAGCCCGCTTCATTAAATACTTACATTCTGGCTTCCGATCTATTTGGAGTCTGCGCTGGCTGATGTTTTCGATGTGTCGCTCCACACCCTCTCCGGTGGAAGATCGGTACACTTGCGGTCTTCGAGGGCCGAAGCGGGCCTACCGAGAGCCACCAGAGGGCGCCTATCACAGCAGGACCGCCCCGAGAGAGCCCCGAGAGGCTGGAGGGACCCAAGGCGGCCCAAGAGGGGCACTAGACGGCCCCAGGAGGCCCCAATACGGCCCCACGACAGCCTCAAGAGACCCCCCCGACCACCAGGAGAAGCCCCAAACAGCTCAATATGCCCCTGAGCCCGCCCGAAGACAACCTAAGATGGCCCCAAGGCAGCCGGAGAGGGCCCAACAGGACCCCCAAGACTGCCCCGCCAGAGCCCAAGACAGCCCCAAGACGGCAGATTAGTCCCCCACGGCAGCTCCTCAAGACGTGGGGCCGAGAGATGTCAGATCTGGGCGGTGCTCGAAGGGTCGCCACACAGACTGCATCGCGAATCAAATGGGGATCCCAGACACCACAAAGGGGGCACCATGAGAAGTAGGAGCGCATGCTTTTGCATGAGGTACTTGAGAAGCACACGTGAACCCTCAGCGAGCATTATCTGTACATATATATATATATATAAGCAGCATCGGGCATGTTCTGCCTCCAACGCTTCCAGGTCACGGCAGCCGACTGCGATTTCAAGTAATGCATGGACTTCGAGACTGCTCGAGCAGACAGCTGCTGCGGATGCATCGATGTCGGAAGTCATTGCGGCTGTGCCTGTTGTTGTCGGGCCACCCGGCGATGTAACTGATGTGCACACTATGCCGTATTGACGGTGCGCGCTAATCCCACCAGCCCTTTGGGCGTGAGTGGTTTAGGGAGCTCTCTCTGTCCTCAACCCCCCTTCTTCCCCTTCGGGGAGGGGTTTACCCCTCCCCCTACCCCCTCCCCCTGGGCCTGGAGAGGGCGGGCCGCGGGTCGTCAGGGGAGTCTTTTTTCGACTCCTAGGAGGGCCAAAAACGACGACCCTCACGAGGATTCTGGCCCCGAGGGGGGGGAGGGAGTTTGGCGCCTGAACTCGTCGTTGAAGTAAAAAACATTGATTTTACTACGGTTTGGGCCCCATTTTGGCCTTCTGAGGGGGCCGCGCTCCTCTTCCTTCATAGCAAAATCATTGATTTTACTAAGGTTTTGGCCTCATGCTGTCCTTCTCAGGGGGCACCTCTACTTCGCGCTTCTGAGGAGGTCGCAAAAGGCCCCAAGATAGCCCCAAGAGGCCCCCAGGAGGCTCCCAAGAGGCCTCCAGGAGGCCCCCAAGAGGCCCCCAAGGGGCCCCAAGAGGTCGAGGCTCCCAAGAGGCCCCCAAGAGGCCCCAAGAGGCTCCAAGAGGCCCCCAAGACGCCCCCAAGAGGCCCCCAAGAGGCCCCCAAGACGCCCCAAGAGTTCCAAGAGGCCCCCAACAGGCCCAACGAGGAGCCCGAACGACTCACACCAGGACGAGAGACCCCAACGACTCACACCACGAGGAGCCCGAACGCGTCACACCACGACGCGGGCCCCGAACGACTCACACCACGAGGCGCCCGAACGACTCACACCACGAGGAGCCCGAACGACTCACACCACAAGGAGGGGCCCGAACGACTCACACCAGGACGAGGCGCCCGAACGACTCACGCCACGAGGAGCCCGAACGACTCACACCACGACGCGGGCCCCGAACGACTCACACCACGAGGAGCCCGAACGAGTAACACCAGGAGGAGGGGCCCGAACGACTCACACCAGGATGAGGGGCCCGAACAACTCACACCACGAGAAGCCCGAACGACTCACACCAGGACGAAGAGCCCGAACGACTCACACCACGAAGAGCCCGAACGACTCACACCAGGAAGAAGGGCCCGAACGACTCACACCAGGACGAGAAACCCCAAACGACTCAAATCACGAGGAGCGCTTTCTCTCCCTCCTCCTCCGCCTCGTCCTTCTCCCGCTCCCCCCACAAGGAGGATGTACAAGGAGGCGGGAGGAAGGAGGCACAGGGGAGATATGCGAGGCCACGCCTGAAAAACACGACTGTCGGCATGCTTCGCAAGAGTTGCTGCTGTGAGATGGGCTGGTGGGGATACGCGAAGCGTAAAGAATTCTACTGAGAGCTTGAGGAGGCGTTGCAGGGCAGGGCCGCCCGCCAGTGGAACGCGGCAATCATCGCCGCCGCAAGCGCGATCCCTGTAGCAAGACTCTTTCTCGGTGTTCTGCCAATTCTTGCTTGATGGATGCGGGTGCTTGCAACGGTAGTCATACTGTCGTCTCTCCAAACAGAGACTTGAAAATCCAAACTGTGTGCTTGCGCTTCTGCCGGCAGCAGTCATTCATCTGCGCGACGGGCGCGAGCAAGGTCCGCAGCCGAGCCAGCGCACTGCTACCAGCCACTGCTGCGCCACTCACGCGGACATCAGCTTCGAGAACCATGGCAAAGAAGCAACGCAGGAAGGCAGCATCACTGGCACGAACCAAATCGAGATTGTGAGAAAGATTTCGCCGAAACAAGGTGATCGTCTGCTCTTGCTCTTGTACGGGTTTGCTCGCGAACCCAAATGCCTTGGAGCCCATTGTCTGTCGCCTTCAAGGAGGCACGCGCGGCTGCCAATATGTGAAATGACTGCTCCGATAGGGGGTCCTCGCAGACAGAGGCCTCCTGCGGGGGGTCGACCCCAAGGATAGATGTATCGACCAGGTCAACATTTGCTGTAGCTGCCAAGTCTGTCGACCCCTTGTATAGAGTGGAAAGCTTCATGGCGATGTCACATGAAGCGTAAAGAAGTTCGCCTCCAACATGCTTGAAGGACTCCTCAACAATCGTCTCGAGGGACACTTCCAGAGCCGTCCGCGTCAATTCAACTGCGACGTCCACTGAAGTCAATGGCTCGCAGAAATCCATGGCTCGCGGATTGACGTGTTGAATGATACTTCGTAGGATACATCTGGTGATGCCCGATGGCGTGGGGCATACGCTCCTGAAAACAATACAACCAGCAGAAGCAATGAACACGTAGACGGCAAACGTCTTGGGCAGACAACCTGAAAGATTACTGGACCTTGCGGAGTGCAACAGGTGCCCGCACCAGAAGGCTACGAATGTCTGTGGTGGTGGTATTCCCACGGGAGACTGGACGTGGGGAAGGGACTACTGGTCGTTGGGCGCTGTGACCCGTACTTGTTGGCGAATGTTTCCCAACTGCCCAGACAGTGCTCGCAATTAGAGGTCCTCCCTTCGATTACCCCAGGAAAGCGGCTGGTCATGGCGCGCCTTGCGGGCGCCCCGTGCGCCCGGTGCGTCCGCCAGTGTCTCGCCCAGGCCCCGCCCGAGGCTACCTGGCGCCTCGTGGTGGTCCCGTGTGCTGGGTGGGTGGGTGTGCGACCAAGGCGCATGTGGGTGCCTCGCGGGCGCCTCGTGGTCGGCCGCACAGCTGGCACCACATTTGATTCTGCCACATCGCTCCAACGACATAGGTTACTCCGCAATGCTTATCTCACATAGCTGCCACCACATAGCTTTCACCACGCAAGTTTGATCACATATGCTACACCGCGTGATATACACCAGCAAATTTACACCACACTAATTGCACGGCGGAAGGTACAATAAACATCGTATCTGACATCACGCAATTCACACCGCACAGATTGCACCACAGACCTTGCAGACAACAGCTTGCACTACACATCTCGCACCACACGCTTTCCACCACACACACGCATTGCACCACATAGCTCACACTACCAATATTGTATCACATTCCCTGCACATCCGTTGCACTAACTCAATGTTCAAGGTCCACGCTGGCGAACAACTTTGCAAACAAGAGACTTGCCCTAGCTTCATGTGTAGAGAACTGATGGTACTGGCTCCAGCTCATGCTTTGCCCCAGCTTATAGCAATGGCTCCCTCTGCTATTGCAATGGCCTGCTCTGCTGTTGCTATGGCTTCCTGTGCTGCAGCAGCGGCTTCCACTGCTATTGTGATGGCTTCCTGAGGCTAATTCAATTGCGCCCCAACAGTGCCCAACAATCGACAAACTCGTCTAACTCAGAAGTAGAGAATAGCAAACCATAGTACAGGAAAGTGGCCATATTCAAGAAGAGTATGTGAGTGTGATGAGAGCAGAAAAAGAGTAGAGTGGAGTAGAGCGACGCAACGGAGAATCAAGTATCAGAGTTGAGAAGAGTAGAGTCGGACAGAGCAATCTTAGAAAAACAAGTAGCAGTAGAGAAGACTACAACACGTAGAGTAGAGTTGGTTAGGAGTAGGGTAGGGTTCAAGACACCTTTCCCAGACGTCGTGAACAGTTTGGCTCACTCCGACCCGCCCCGCCACCACAGTGGTGCCCGAGACCGTTCACATTCAGCGGTCTTCTGTGGAAGGGCAGCCACGTACTGGGAACAAGTACAGACCCCAGGTGCGCGACGCTGGGGCGAGGTGCGCCACGCTGGCCCTGACCATTCTCGTCGAAAACCAATGCCAGGGCCCAATCGCGGCGGAGTGGCGATCATGATGCCCAATGTGCATGCACGCCGCAGGCTGCATGCCAGCACCCCCGCCGTCCCTCTCGAAAACCGATGCAAAGTGATCGCGGGGTGCCCTCGCATGACATTTTTGTTGACAGGGGTGGTGACCCTGCGCGCAGCAGGCCATGTGATGGCACCCCCGCGGCCCCCGTCGAAACTTACCCTGGCGAAGAACTCATCCAAGTCTAAACGCGTGGCGGGTATTAGCAAGATCGCCCCATGCACATGAACATACTGAAGAATGTGCAGAACCCTTGGACGCTTCGCCAAGAAACAGAACATGTCATCCAACACCGTTCCATTCACGCATGCACTCTGACCCGGGCCTTCGGTGGAGCTCCCTAGGGGCCATGGAACAGGACGCGAAACCCTTGAGGCTTGTACCGAAATGAACCCGAGTACACATGGGAGCCCTGCAATTGGAGCCTTCTGGCGAGCTCACTGTGGGGCCACGAAACATGTGAAGGGTGCGCCGGCAGGGACCCGAGCACGTACGCATGCGAACCCCATCACTGGGGCCTTCGGCGGAGCTCCCTATGAGGCTACGCAACGTTAGACGGGTGTGCCGAGATTAACCCTAACAGACACGAGAACCCTACCTCTAAGGCCTTCAATGGAGCTTCCCATGAGGCCACGAAACGTTTGAGAGGTGTGCCGAAATAGACCCGAACAGACAAGCGAACCCTGCTACTGGGGCCTTCGGCGGAGCTCCCTGTGGCGCCACGAAGCGTGTGCGAGGTGTGCCAGATTGGACCCGAGTGCGCACGCGAACCCTGCCAAGCTCTCTATTTGACCACGCCGACATGGACCCGAGTACACATGTGAACCCAGCCACTGGGGCCTTCGGTTGAGCTTCCCATGGGGCCACGAAGCGTTTGAGAGGTGCGCCGATATGGAGCGAAACGGTGATGAGAAAGATAATGGTGGTGACGAGCATAAAAATCGCGATTGCTAACGGCGGCGATGACGAGGGTGATGCTGATGACACGGATGAGGAGGAAGGGGAGGTGAGAAAGAGGAGGAAGGAGAACGAGGTGGGGCGCGGCGCTGCGAGTTCAAGACTCGGACCCAATAAACACGAGGGTGGGGAAAGCATGCGAAGTACTCTCGAGATCCCCCGCTCCTCCCTCCTTGCTTTGCGGCGCCCGCCTATGCACCCCACGAAGGAGTCCGCAGATCCGAAGTCGATGCCCACCACGAGACGCCTCGGGCGGGTGGCGCGGGCCCTGCCAGGGGACGTTTTGGGGTGGGTGTGGGGGGGGGGGAAGGGGGGAGAGATGCGGGGAGCAAGATCTCCCCGTAGGCATCCAAGCGGAGAAAGAGGAGGAGGAGGAGGAGGGCGAGGAGGAGGAGGGCGGAGGAGGAGTAGGCTGGCAGAGGGAAACAAGGAATAGCGGAGCGAGGAGGGGTGTACATGTGCATCTAGTAGGTGTCTGTTCATTAGCGACATGCTTATTGCTTAATGCTACTTTGCTATTCCTGTCCTACTCCTGCCAATGCTCACACTGAGGCAGGGCTGACAACAACCTCGCGGCAATCCGCCACCGTGCTCCCTGGCGCGCTGAAGCGTGGCAGACTTCCAAATGCTGCCGAGCGGAGTTTCTGTAGTTCGTCTACGCCGCCCCCCCCCCCTCCCGGTCCCACCCAGGCGTGTGCACTCGTCCCCTGTTCCGAGGCTTTCTGGGCGCCCCGAGGTCTCCAAGGCGTCCACTATGACCGAGATGGCTTCCAATGCGGCCCAGACAAGCCACCATGGCCGCCAATACGACCGAAGATTACCCCAAAAAGACACCGAGAGGCACCGTTCAACTCAGGGAGCCTCCAAAACATCGAGGCGGAAACCTGGAGGAAATCCAGGAAAGCCAAAATCGCAACAACAATACTATGAGAAACTCATAGATCCTCTACTTTGCATCTCCTGGATCTCGGCTCAAGATGTTCTAGGAAGGCCTCGCGAGAGCCAAGGAGAGGCCAAACGAGCCCAATCCGAGCCAAAAGAAAGCTTCGCAGGAGCCCGAAGGCTGGGGACAGCCCCAAGAGGGCCCCTAAACGGCCCAAGAGGGGCCCAGGTCGGACCAATAGAGAGACTCGAGCAATGACTCCCATGACACCGCCCAAGGACATTTTGAAAGGCTGAGAGGGCCCATGACGGCCCAGGAGGGCCAGGACAGCACCAAGCTGACCCAGGAGGGCCGCGAAGGAGCACCACAGGGGCCCCAGAAACCCAAAGCAGCCCAATAAGTGCCACACGCTACAGCCTCAGGTGCGCGAGGCGTGGCCACACGGGGTGCTGCGCTGGCAAGGCGGCGGGAGCTGCCGCAGAGCATCGGCGCGCGAAGGCAGTACACCGGAGCACGAACCAGCGTCAAAAGCAAGTGCGGGGAGCCAAACGTGAATATACATCACACGAAACTGGCAATCACACAAAAAAATCAGACGACAGTACACCATAACAGCAAGCGCAACCAGAAAACCATCCAGAGGACAAAATCAATCAGTGCACCAACGCCCACTCTACAGTCGAAGGAGCATGCGATGAACGTGTACTGGTTTCGAGTGGAACAACAAACATGACAGCGAACTGAGATAATGGTTACGTTTTGAAGCGAGCATATCGGGCACCCCAGAGACAACAGCCTCCGCAAGCGAGCGCATCAGCAGTAGTGCGAAACAGACGACCTAACAAATTGAGCGTATTCATGGAAACGCCCCGGCAAATCGTTGTCGGCCAAGCCGACGTTCCCGGGATGTTGAATAACCGGTCGATGGCGAAAAAGGCTGCCTCTGCGCGACACCCCTTCCACTTCGGAGGAATGCAAAAAGGATGGGGAGATCCAACAAAAGCTCTGAGGAACCACGCAAGCCAGCCCAGCATCCCGAAGAAAGCCATGCAGAACCTCGGCCCCGCTCGCGGGAACGCGGCCGCCAGGTCAAAGGAGAAGGCCAATCCCGTGTCTCCGCTCATGGCCGCTAGCTCCACCGCCTGGTTGAGGTGCGCAACGTTGGCCAGAATGGCGCGTCCCCGCGTCCCCGCAGGACCCCGCGCTGGACGAGCGTTATCGGAAGCGCGATGTTGCGCCCAAGGGCGACCCGAACCGCGCTGGCGATCAGCTCATCGTCGCAGTCTGCGACGTTTAATGGCCGGACATTCTGCACCTCGTACGCCAGTGTGCCATCCAGAGCGACCGTATTGGAGGATTTTGGGAGGAAGAACAGCAGGCTCTCATTCAAATCAGGGTGATCCCGCCCCAAAATGCGCTGCTCATAATCATACGGCGACGGCCAGTCTCGCAATGCACTGTGCTGTGCAGGGTGTCCACGGCGAAGCTGCCAAAGGCACGCCGGGCCCCCTACGGGATCCCGTCGGGCCCCGAGGGCGCTTTTTAGTTTGACGGATGGCCGCCGAGATGTCATGCCGACGGACCCCAGAGCCACCGCAATCAAGACGACGCGGGCCACCCGAAGACCTGTCCACCGCGTCGCCCGCAAGTCAATCGCCGAGGTTGTGTTCGCCCGCGCCTCCAGCCGCGAAAGTTGCCGGCCAATGGCTTCGCGATGCGCGTGCCATCCAGTGACTGGCCGCGCTTGTCGACGATGGCGCCAAAGCCGCCGACCATGCCCGGCCTCGATCGGAAAAGGACCTGGGAGCCCTCCTTCTGCTTCCTGCGCTTTTCCATCCTGTCGTCGCCGTTACTGTCGCGGGACGCCTGCGTCCTGGTCAATGAGATGTCCAGCGCGTGCCGCGCGGCATGATCACGCAGTTTGCGTAGCGAGGTCGAGAGGTTAGCATCGAAGTCGCACGGTTTGCGCACCGAGATGCGGGTGCATGGCGTCAAGCACCGAGAAATTGCTGAGGGCGTTTTTGCTCGGCCACCCGAATGGGCAGCATCGCCAGCGCTCTTGGCCCGCAGTGGACCTATCCAGCGTCCGCCAGCATGCGAACCCAGGCCGATGACTAGGGACATCCCGCGGCCACTCCAGCGCTGCCGCAAGGAACTCCCAGTCGATCGTCTTCATCGCACACTGCTTGGAGCATAAACGATACATGTGCGCGAGTGCCGAAGCGCACTCGTGCGTCAATCTCCTCGTGGAACAGCTCCTCGAAACCCCGCGTGAAAAAAAAGGAAGTGCTTCCTCCGCCGCCCCACCCCGGCCCGATGTGTTCATTGTAATTTGGGAACGCCTGCGCACTGCGAGTGCGCTCCTGCGCGGCCCAGTTGAAATCCCATCCGATGACGGTGGGGCCTCATGCTGCTGAAGAACCGCCTGTGCGGCGCGAAAGCGAAGATGCATCCGAAACTGAGGGGAGGTAGCGCGTCGATCCCGCCATGCTGGACGCGCCCCGTGCGCGTCCGCCTCGGCGGCCACGTTGCCTGAGTGGGAATGCGCCACAAACAGGTGGATGGCACTCTTCTCGCCAAGCAGGCGCAAACTCGAGGCGCAACCCAACCAAATTCATCCCTCGCGAAATTGGGCCCAAATTGCGCCAGGTAGTTGCCCTTGACCAATATGCCGACGCCCGCGCGCCTCGTCGCGGCGCCTGCTGACCACCAGGCCCGCGCGCCCGGGGGAGTTAACCACGCCTCGCACGCGTCAGCGGTGCAACGTACCCCTGCGATCAGCAATCTTTCCGCACTCAGAAAAGGCTTTGCGGCAAAGGCCTGCTTGCCCAGCGCGCGAGCCTGGTGGGGAGCGAAGAAGGCCTGCGCATTCCAAGTGATTGCCCGGTAACTGCCCATGCGCTGGCCAGCACGCGGCGGACGATGATCCTGGTCAAGATCCTATGGCTGGCCTGGCAGAAGCGGAGCACGTGGAGGAAGCGCACCCAGAGCACGACGAAGCCGATGCTGATTGTAGAATGTGAGAGGTACGTCCCATCAGTGGAGCTCACCAAGATCACGCAGAAGAAGCTAACGCTGGCTTCGCCCCAGCTCTGGTAGGGAGGGCGCAATCCTGCCGTCATTGCAAAACGAAGAGCACCCAGCATGCGACGCTCAGACGAATCCAAGACACTATGCGAATGCGAATTAATCTGGTAACAAGCGTCGCGCAGAAAGGGAGCGAGAACGCGAGGCTCCTCGGCGAGCGCCCTCCGAAAAAAAAGCCTCCCAGATATTCTGAATCCCCGTCCGAGACCTTGGGCCGGCGGCGCGGTTCAACAGAAGCAGAGCGGCGACGCAAGACGAGGTACAGAACGAAGTGCCAGGAGACGCCAGGACCTCCAAACTGGAAATCCGTCATGCAGATCGTACCTCTGATGTTCGCGGGGGCAGCCAGCTCCACTACCGCCGCCTGGGGCCCCAAGGCACTGTCGAGGCGTCCAAGATGTCGATGGCGACGTCGATGGCAACGCTGTCGATGCCAATCTTGGCAGTCTTGCCCTGCGAGGCGGCGGAAACCCGACGGGCATCTACAAGCGATGCGAGGAAGGCCCTGACCCACCCTTGCGGGGGGGAGGGGTCTGCTGTGGCCAACTGCTGGAATTGACGTGTTTTGGGCGGGGAGGTGTAATCGCACTCGGTCAGCTGGGGCCCCGTCGCCTGGATGACATGCTGCATGACGCGCCCCAGGAACATTCCATCCTTCCTGCCCGTCTCCCCCCAGATGTAGACGCCGACCTGGAAAGCCAAACACGTCAGATGGGAAGTGCCGCACTTGCGGGAGGCCGCAAGAGCCTGCGCCGCGGCATTGGGGGGTGCCACGACCCTGACACCGTTGTGGGAGGCCTTCCACTTGAGCCGCGAGCCTGTCTCCGAAGGATCCTCCCGCATGGCCTTACTCATCGTGTCGGTCGATGTCGTCGGCGCGGTGCCGGAGAGGACCACCACCTTATCCCCGGAAACGTGCCCCCACTGCGAGCACAGGGGCAAGTAGTGGGTGGCCGCGCGTAGCGTGCTGAGCTCCAACAATACAAACCCTGAATCACAAACGATGCATTTCAACCAGAAGAGTACACCCCGTGGAATGAGGCGAATACGCCATTGCCGCATGAACAACAAGATCTCAAAGTCCATGACATAATCGGGCAGCAACCTGTCGACTGAGATCCGAGGTATGTCGTTCGTGACCAGTTGCTTCTCAGAGGATTCTGGCCAGTGCCCCCTGGAGTTCCGCGGCATCGAGGACCTGAAAGACGCGGAAGAAGTCCGAAGCGTGCATGTCGAGCGCCATCGTGCGGGGCGCATCGATCTCGCAGATGGCGGCGTGTCTCACCACCCTCAGCCACGGGCTTGGGGCCACTCCCTCTAAACATACAAAGAATATGACAAGTCCAGCCCTAATCATGTGAGGGAAACCCCGTCGTTGAAATATGAGCTTGTGAGTTCCGTCCATGAGCATCGCGTCCTTGACCTCTGCGGCCCACTTGGCGGAGAACAGCGAATGCGTCCATGGGCCCATGCGGTCACCAACGCTGACAATGCACACGGCCTCCCCGGCACCATGGTGATCAAGTAAAGGTCCACCAGCCGTGGATACTCAGAATGTGATTTCATGAACTGGCCCACGAGCCGGTTGAGAGAACCGCGATGCCCTGGGGCCCATATCAGCACCGAGCGCCCCGCACCCATGTCCCATGTCCCGTCTCCACCAGGGTGGCTATGTCTGGAGCGTTCTGGATCGACTCGGCGGAGACGCCCGACATTACGGCCCAAGTGCGACACCTGCGTTAGGAAGGCCACGCCCGCGAAGAGCATCGTCGCGATGTCCTGGATGGCGACGGCGTCGAGAGCTCATTGTCCAGTGGGAACTTCGAGACCTTCTCGTGCCGGCGCAGCCTCAGGTAAAGCCGCCGCGCAAGCATCCGCAGCCTTCCCGTACCCTCCTCTGTTACTCCTTAGTCTGTGCTTCCGCCCCCGGTTCCTGCCCAGATTGGCACACCTAGTCCGCCAAACCCTTGGGGTTCATCGGCGCGTGAGATGCTTCGCCCTCCCCAAACTCCCCCCCCTGGGAGCCTGGTCCGGACGATTTGCAGGGGAAACGGAGGGGGGGTCCCCCGGGATCCGCACCCAAGGGGAGCAGAGGGCCCCAAAACATGCCAAGAAGGTCCCGAGAGACCCATGGGGCGCTCCACGAGGGCCACGAAGATCGATCCAAAACGCCTACGCTGGCCTCCAGACTCGAGGCCCCCAAGACGCCCCAAAGATCCCCGAAGAGGCGTCCCAAGAGGGCCTCCAAAAGCAAAAATCGTCTATCTCCTTTGGAACAGGTGCGCCTTTAGCACATTGTCACATTGTCTTATTGTGTGTTCACAGCGTCCCAGAGGCCTTCAAGATCGCCCCAAGACGGGCCAAGATGCCCCCTAGAGGGCTCCAAGACGACCCAAGAGAGCCCAAAGACGGCCCAAGAAGCCCCCAAGACGGCCCAGGAGGGCCCCAGGACAACCCCCAAAGAGGGGGCCCAGAGGGGGAATCCGAACGGACATTTCGAGTCTTCCACCCCAAGACGCCTCCGGATTGCCACAAGAAGCCCCCAACAGGCACCCAGGGACCTCCCACGAGACCCTTATCAGCCATCCGAGTGGCCTTCGACCCGCAACCCAGGCAGTGGCGGGATACGCCGAAGGCCATTCGATAATCATTTTCTGGTGGTTTGACAGATGCCCGCCGTCTGTACACGTGAGCTCTCGCCCGTTTCCCCAGCACGGCGAATATTGAGAATGTCATTCCAAGAGGCCCCGAAAAGGCTCCCAAGAGGCTCCCATGAAGCCCCAAATGAGCTCCAAGAAGCCCCCGAAAAGCGGACAACAGACCCTCAGGAGCAACACGCAACAACCGCCAGTTCCCCAAGGGGTCGGCGGTGTGGCGCAAGCCAAAGAGCCCAAGAGATCATCAAAGTGACAGCAAGAAGCCTCCACGACGGCGCCCGCAGGGTCAAGACGGCGCAAGAGCACTTCAAGACGGTCCAAGACGCGCCCAAGAGGCCCCAAAGAGGCCCCTCCAAAGGCCCCAAGAGGCCCTCGAAAAGGGCTTACAAGAAGCCCCCCAAAGGCCCCATCGAAACGTGCAAATTTGACAAACGTGCAAAAACACAAAGCGACACCCAAGATGGCTCACAAAACGCCGGAGGACAGCCCACACAGCCTCCAAATTCACTCCCATACGGTGACAGAGAGCCCCGACACAGCCCAAGAATGCTTCAATATTGCCTAAGACCAGCCCCGAAGACAACCCAAGACCCTCCTGACCCTCCTAGGCCTGGCCGTCACACGCGGCATGTCCGAGCTCATAATTGCGAGGGTGTTTCCGCCGAAAAGACCCGGACTGCTTCAACTCAAGGAAAGCCTGAGAACAGAGTGGGCCCAAAGACGGCCCCCGAAGGGGCCCCGAAAATGGCACGTTTCAGTCAACATTACAAATACCTGAAACAACCAAGAAAATCTATGATTTTGGTTTCTTCGGCCTCGTAGTGGTCCAAGAGGGTCTCAAGAAAGCTCAAGATGCTTCAAGACGGCCCGACGGTACAAGGGGGCCCCAAGGCGGCCCAAGACGCCCCCAAGACGCCCTGAGAGGCCCCAACGAGGCCCCTAAGAGGCTCCCAGAGGCCCCCTAGAGGCTTCCAAGAGACCCCCATGAGGCCTTAGAACGACTGCGCTATACGTGGTCCGAACGTGCACCTCGCGAAGCGAGAGGAATCACCGAACGTCAACGCTATGTGCAACCGAACATTGATGGTGATCTCATCCGGGCCAGGGCCCTTCAGGAGAGCCATGCCGAGCAGCCAATAGGGATCCGTGGCTACCACATCGTAGCCCAGGCGGTTTCACAGAGCGCCCAAAACAACCGCCGAGCGCGGCATTGCCGGAGCCCCATGCTGAGCTCGACCCGGGGCTGCCGCGGACACCATGTGGAGGAAGCGCGAGACATCGATGAAGGCGGTAATGGCCTGCTCGCGCCAGCCAGGGGGTGCGGGGCGGACGGTTTAGGTGCCACACGCGTGCCTCCTGGAGCTATGCAGCGGTCTCGGCGGCCACTGCTTCGGCCGCTCCAGGCGAGATACTAGTAGACGCCTGAAGCCTGGGCGGCACGATCAGCTGGTCGACCACTGAAAATCTGGCAGCAACCTGCGTCAGCCCATACCTGATTAACGAAAGACAAGACCCCTAATCCTGTGGGAGTGGACCAACATTGGGAGGCGCAAATGTATCGAATCAAACCGCCTATCTGAATCATTCCTACCGCAAAGACGGGGACTTCGGTAAGGCCACGTCTTCACTGTCTTACTCGGGTTAGGGTATCTTTCATTTTCGAAGATACCCGTCCTCCTCCATTGCGTCATTGTCACTACCTGCGAAGAGTTGACCGCCTGCGATCGCCTCCTCACTCTCGGCACTGCTCGCGTCGGGTCCGGCGGCTGCCTGGGCTGCCGCGGCAATTTCGTCCAGGGCCGCTCCGAGCGTCGGATGAGCCGCGCAGACGTGTGCGCCCGAGAAGACGAGGCTGGCCACGCCACGGGCCAAGCACACCCGGCAGTGAACCGCTAGGAGAGGAGGGTGAGAACTGAGACAGCCTCTCAGTTCTGAACCGAAGGATTATGAATGTGCAGCGAAAGTGAACGTGAAACGCACATGCGTACCAAGAACATCGAAATCGCATCAAACGCACTGGCAATATACAAGGCAAGCGCAAGTCACCGTCCATGAAAAAGAAGCTCACGTATACTGTACAAGGATAACACATCGGAGCCGTATAATATTGTCAAGAATCCGAACCAACCAACTCGTACCACTCCATCTCAAAACCCGCGCGCCATCCTGCGCGCCACCGAACACATTGTTACACCTTGGGGCAGATAGTGGGAAACCAAAGGGTATCGATACCGCTGCTCCACGGCCCTCTCATCGGGTGCGTTGTAACCGGAAGTTCAAGACGAATCCAGCGGTGGCGACGAAGTTGATCCCAGGAGGCCCACAATGGCGAAACCGCGGCAAGGGTAGCGGTATGGGCACCTTTTCATCTGAGGGAAGGGAATGTGTTTTGTATATAGTTCGAGGTTGGGGTTAAAAAAGCCTGGTGGAGCTTTGGCCACGCGATCGGTGTAGACCCTGGGCCAACCCTTGCGTGCGCGGGGGGGGGGAGGGGCGAGGCAAGGCGAGGCTAGGCCTCCCAAGCACCCCCCGATCTAACCCATCGGTATTTGACACGAAAAAAGAACCACCAACGATAATGGGAACCTATGCCGGATTGGGACCCCAACTATACTGATTACTCCCAGGGAGGGGCCAACGCTGACGATCGGATGAGGACCCCTCATGGTGATTATCATGATCAGGGGAAGGACGAGGAGGGAAAGGACGAGCTCAATCGCCGGCCGAGAGCTCAAGGGGGGTCCCGGTTAGGAGTGGGACGCGACCGACCCCTCCACCGAGGCCGGGCCAGGCTGGGCGTGGCCGAGCCAGCCCGGCGAGGCGAGGACGGGCGACGGCGCCGCGGACAAAAACGCAACGCCGTGAAACATCACTGCGGTAGGGGCTCGACCACAAGAGTCCTTCCACAAGAAGCCCAACCCTAAGACCCCAGGACATCCACCGATGTTTGGTGGGGACGTCACGCTTCCATAGCAAAAGCATCGAAACCCAAGAAACCCACGGCACCCTCGAGGCAAGCAGGGTGTTTCTTGGCTGTACCAGAACTCTCGACCCCACCGGCGTGCCCTGTTCCTCGGGCCGTACCGATATGTGCGGACCCCAGGGCTTTTCCAACAGAGCGAACGACAACCCGCCGCATTTTTCTGTTTCGTTTACGACGCCCCAGACAGGAGGGCCAGAAGTGCCGGTGGCTCCAGGTGCCCTACAGTCGGACTTGATTGGAGAGGACACGCGAGGGAGGCCACGTTGCCACAAAAATGCAGGAGGCATGGGTCGCGAGACACAGGACACGAGGATACCCTTGATCTGGCAGGGTCGACCTACTAATCTGGGCCGCCTGTGGCTTTTCAGTCATTTCAGAGCCCCTGAGGCCCGCTGGGCCTCGTGAGGGGTGCCCTGGATTCCACGCGGGCCTCCAAGGAAAAGCTGCGGCCACTCTGGTCCAGGCACACACCTGGCAACGCCCGAGAGGCAACACGATATTCGCAATCATGCGCTGCGTGGCGTGGCAACGATGCCAATGTAAAGTGTGAGACGGCTCGCCATCGCTTGGACCTCCATTCCAAATGCATGTTTCGATTTCGTGCGTGCTCTTTGCCCGATGATCCAGGATGCTCCTCGATCGCCCTCGCCGACAAACATCGCGCACGTCCGAGCGATGCCGAGACACATGGGCATCGCTCAGATTCCTGAGCGTCGTGGCCACGCCATCCGGCGCAGGACCGCGACCACACTGCCGCAGGACCTGCTGCGGACGGGCGGGCCACCTCCCACAACACCCTGGGAGGCACGGCGCGCAAACGCGGGGCGCAGGGCACGACCAGTCCCGGGGCGCCTCGGCTCCATCGCACCCCGCGCGGCCGGCTGCGCGGCCCAGGCGCAGCCAGCACGCGCGGTGGGGGCCCCCGCCCCCGGGTGCTGCGGAGGTGCGGCGGCGCAGCGGTGGGCACGGAGAGGAGCCCCGACAGCTGGCGTCTCGAAGCAAAACGAGAGACGGATAGGCTGTTCCTCGTTGGCGGCCGCTCGGGGCCCTCTCCAGGCCTCGGGCCCGTCACCGGAAACGGCTCGGAATGAAGCACCGGTCCCGGGAGGTGGTCGAGGAACCGGGGGCCCGTGCGGCGACGAAAATCGGGGCACGGGATGCCTGGGAGATGCGGGCCCCGAGGGGGGAGAGCTCCAGACGTCTGTGGAGCCGCCGGCTCCCAGGCAGGCAGCCCTGCCCAGCGAGGGGGAGGGCGAGACGGAGAGAGGGCAAGGGAGGAGCAGGCAGGCGGCGAGCGCTCGGGCGGGAGGCCGGGGCCGGCGGGGCGAAGCAGGCGACGGCGCGCAGGCGGGGGAGGGCGCAGCACGAGCAGCAGCAGGAGGGCTTGCAGGGAGGAGACCGGGACGATACGCAGGAGGGGAGATGAGCAGAAGGAGCTGAAGGAGGATGGGAAGGGCGAGGAAGGGTGAGGAGGGCAGGGGGAGGAAAAGGGTGAAGACCAAGAGGAGAAAGAGGAGAAAGGGGTCATTCGTCTTACCTCACTCCCTGGCTCTGTCCCCCTCCACCTTTTCTGTTCCTCCTCCTCCTCCTCCTCCTCTTCATCATCACCATCATCATCAGCATCAGCATCATCATCCGCCGCCTCCTGCTCCTCCTCCAGCCCTCCCTCCCCCTTCTTGATCCCCCCCTAGCCATGCCCCCTCCTTCCTCCTCGCACCTCCTTCCTCATCACTTTCTCCATCCATCGATCCCCCCCCCTCCCTCCCGCCCTCCTCCCTCCTCGCTCCCTCTCTTCCTGCCCCTCCCAATTGCCTTTCTCAGCCTCTCCCTTCTCTCACCCTCCTACTCCCTCTTCTCCTCCTCTTCCACCTTCTCCTTCCTCTCCTCTCTCCTCCTCTTGCTCTTCCGCATCCTCCTCCACATCCGCCTCCTCCTTCCTTCCGTCCTCCCTCCTCTCCTCTGCCTCCAATTCCTCCTCCTACTCCTCCCCCCTCTCATTAGACCTCCTCCTCCTCCCCTCACATCCCCTCACTTCCTTTTCGCCACTATCGCGCTGCGCATCGCTGCCCAGCCCCAGGCCCCACCTGGGCTTATCCCAGAGAACATCGGGCGACACCACACCGAGGTGGAGATGGAACGGGTGGGTGAGGAGGAGCAGGAGGAGGAAGAGGACGGGCAGGAGGAGGAGGAGGAGGACGAGGAGGATAATTACGGAGGAGGAGGAGGTGGAGGAGGAGGAGGAGAAGGAGGAGGAGGAGGAGGAGGAGGAGCAGGAGGAGGAGGAGGAGGAGTAGGAGGAGGGGGAGGAGGGGGAGGAGAAGCAGGAGGAGGGGGATGGGAGAGAGGGGGAGGGAGGAGCATTGAGAGGGACAAGGCAGGGAGGGAAGCGTGGCGGGAAAGGGAGGAGATGCAGAGAGGATGTCTTCCTATAGTTGTTTGCTAGTTCGGTGCCTCTTGGAGGTGTGGGGCGGACCCCATGGCGTGAGGGGTACTAACAGCGCCGGTCCCCAAGCGCCCCCACTCTTCCCCTCCATGGGCTGCATTGGAGGTGCTGTGGCAGGATTCTGCAAGTTCAGCCATCTTCGGCGCATTCGAGCCACCTACTTAGCGGGGAGACGGTCTGAAGCCAGATCCAGACCTCAACGACCCCCAGAACCCCGCCCCGCCCAGACGAACGCCTGCCGAATGATTCCCGAATGGCTCGAGGGCTCTCGGGGACCTCGAGATAAGTCCAACACCCTCGGCACCTCAGTGTGAGAGGCTGCATTTTAACTGATGAATAGAAGAGCACATCGGATATGAGTTTTGCCCCCCCCCCCCCCCCCACCCACCCACATCTGAACACCGACGAACAAATGGTCGGCAGACCCCTCGCCTTTCTCAACGTCTTGATCCGCTGGGACTTCACAAGATGCCGATGTCTTCGCGTGCAAACGCGAAAACACGCTACATCGCTCAGGGCTGCGCAATGCAACCTTGGGTGTGCGACAACCCCGGGTCAGGGAGTGAGAGGACGAGGAGGAGGAGGACCTCAGGAGGGAGGTCGGGAGGGAGGGGAGGGGAGGGCAAGGAGGGAGAGGAGGATGGGGGAGAGGGGAGAGGGAGGCAGGGAGGAAGGGAGCAGAGGATGGAGGGATGGAGGGAGGGAGGGAGGAGGGGGGGAGGGAGGCACAGACGAAAGCGGGGGAGCGGCCCCTCAAAGGCGGGCATCGGCGGCCTGCACCCCCCTCGCGCTCTGGCCGAGGCGGCCGCCGCTTTCCTGTCTCGGGCAGCCCGCCCCAGCGAGGCCGCCGCATCCCAGGAAAGACCGGAGCATCTCGACCCCTATTCAGCATCCAGCGGCCTGGAGTGGGACGCACACGGATATAAACTAATACTGTATGTCCTCCTTGGAGGCGTGCGTCCGACCCGACCATATAGTATACCCATCTTGTAGTATATCGTTTCCCGAGCGGTGTGGCCAGAAAGCGCCCGCCACGACGTATATACTACAAGATTTCTCGGTGCGCGCGTCGCCGGGGGGGAGGGCGACACACACACACACACACACACACACCACACACACAACTTTAGTAGGTTGGGGTGACGCCGATGGAGCCCCTGGAATCCCGCGGAGGTCCCAGAGAGTGGGAAGAGGAGGCGTCCGAGCAGTCGAGGGCCCAAGGCCACTCGCTTCGGACGCCGAGCGTGGGGTGGGTGGTTGGGAGGGGGGCACTCCGCGCAGCACGGAAGCCGTGTGGTATCTAGGAAAACGCACCTGCCTGAACAGCTCAACGTGATTGCAGTGCCCCTTGGAGGACCTGCGGTGACACTGCCCATGGATCCCCCCCCCTTCGGGCATGCGCTCCACACTGGGAGCAAAGGAGGAGGGAATCTTCTGAGCGCTGTTCCCAACCCTCAAGGGCTGGAGGGAAGGGAGGGAGAGGCGGGGAGGGAGGGAGAGGAGGGAGGACAGGGAGGGAGAGGAAAGGGAGCAGAGGAGCGAAGGAACCCAGAAGGGGGGGGGGGGCAGGATCGCACCCGAGGTCCTGTCCGCGACTTCGGCCTCCAGGGCGGAAACCTGGCCCTGGAATGGACCCCGTGAGGGGCAGGGCGTATCCAGATGTCCCTGAAGCTGGCCCCTGGAGAGCTCTGCTGAGGTCCCTGGCGGTCCCCGGAAGGCCGCCTCCAGGTGCCTCCAGGGACCCGGAGAAAGGGCCCGAACCCGCTCGGAAACAGCTGTCCTCGGCCCTCGCCCCTGCCGCTGTCAGGTGGCGGCATCCGAATCATCTCCTTCGGTGGCAACCCATGGGAGCCTCCCATACCACCATCTTTTCGTCTCCTGCGAATCCACGCTAATCAACGCTAAGTCGACAATAATCGACGCTCGTCGACGCTATATCGACGCTCACCGACGCTACATCGGCACTATCTCATCGACTCCAGACGCTAATCGATGCTAAGGACGGAATGAAGAAGGTATACCAGGCTCCCATGATTTGCCACCGAACATCTCTCCCAAACAACCACCGGTCCTGATGCATCGATGGGAGACGGCGGTGGTGTTCGACGAATTCCGAGCCCTACCATCGAGTTGCCTGACTCGCTGATCGGCGAGGATCGATGGCGGCCAAGGGGGAAGTGAGAAGGATAATGCCCTCCAAGAAGCGGCGGGGCTTCTCAGAAGACCCCCAGCCTCCTGAGAGGTGCTCTGTGTCCTCGGGGAATGCTCAGACGACTTTTCAGTTCTGGGAACTTCCGAGCCTTCTGAGAATGCCGGTCCCTTCTCACATCTTCCCCAGAGTCGTCGCCATCATGTCGAAAGGGCTCGGATCCTCGCCCCTTGTTCGGGGGTTGCTGAGGGTGCCCCTGGCGCGAAGTGCCCCCACCCTTTCGCGCCGTCTCGGAGTCCCTGGGGCCATCTGCGTCTCAGGAGGGGTGCTCTGGGGGCCGTGAGGGCCTCCCCGGAAATCCCGGGGGCACCTGGGGCGCCAGGGGCGCCTTCAGCAACCCCCGATCCTTGCCATCGCTCGGACGTCCATTCTCCGTGCATGTTTCGGTTTCGTGCGTATTTGTTTGGCTCGATGATCCAGGGTGCTCCCCTGTGGTCGTCGCCGAGAAAAAATGCACACGCCCGACAGATGCCCGAGACCTGTCGCCGTAAGAGGAGCGCATGCCGGCGCAACTCTCTCCGCGCTCGGCGGCACGACGCCCGTGGGCAGCACCACTGCGCTCACGCTGCCGGCCGTTTGCGTGCTGCGGGGCCAGCTGGGACACGAGGGCGAGCTCGGCCAGGAGGTCGAGGGGGAGGGCGGGGGAGTAGACTCGCCCGAAGAGGGAGGGACAGAGCCGCACCAGCAGGCACGAGCAGGGAGAGAGGAGGACGTTCCCCCTCCCACCACCACGTCATCACATGCTGCGCGGATACATGCACACATCACATAGCACAGGCCGGCGTCAAGCCAGGATGGGCCAGCACGCCAAGTTATGGATTTTCGAAGGGAAGGGCGGATGATGAGGAGGAGCAGGAGGAGGAGGAGGAGGAGGAGGAGGAGGACCGATATTCGCGGATCGAGATTTTGTTTTTTTTGTGGGGGCTGATTTTGTCTGTTGGGCCTCTGGAAGCTCGGGCGTTGCTCAATGGGGGATGACATACGGGGGGGAGAAACGCGGACCATTCGTGCACCGTGTGCACCTTCCTTCGCCCCCCAAGTGACACACCCTTATGCAAAGCCCGAAAGCGCCCCTGTCGCCATGTCCGAATCCCTCTCGAGATCCTGGCCAGGAACGCACCCCAAGACGGGTCAGACGGGGGAGTGCTGACGCGTAGGCGGCGGATGATGAGGACGAGGTGCAGGTACTGTATGGAGGACTCGGAAAACAAGAAGGTAGGGGGGATGATATCAACGATGAAGGAGGGGAGGACGAGGAGCAAAGGACAAAGGGGGGAGAACCCACAGGGCTGAGCCCGGCGACTGGAGGACGCAGCTAGACAACCCCAGTAGACTGAGCCTGACAACTGAGCGACAGAGAAACAGGAAGCGAGCGAGAGAGAGAGAGAGAGAGAAGAACGACAGAGTGCAACGCTCAGTGCTTGCATGGACGGGGAGGGGGAGGGAGGAAGAAGGACTCGGAGGAGTCGGAGGAAGAGGCGGAGGAGGAGGAGGCGGAAGAAAATGAGGACGGGCGCACGTCCCTATGCGGAAACGGTTCGTTGCCTGAGCGCCGACGCGCCGCCGTGCATGCACGGGCCCAGCCTCAGCGCGGCGGGGGCGGCCTTGAAGAGATTGATGTTCTGCTCGTGGCAGTTGGAGTTGATGCGGTAAGTGCCCACGGGCACGGGGACGGGGCGCAACGCGTCGACAGAATTGTTCCGAACCGTGGCGCAGTCGTACTTTAAGCGGTCGGTCGTCATGCAGTATGCCCCACATCACGTCGAGGCGCGTGGCCGGGTTGAGGATGTTGCCATCGCCCGACATGTCGTAGTCGCGCGGCCGCCAGGCCACGCGCATCAGTAGGTCGCGCGCCAGCATGCCAGGAGGCAGCGTGACGTGACGCCAGACTCGGCGGCAGACCTCGCAGTGGTCCTGGTCGCAAGTGCCCGCGGGACAGCCGAAGACGCAGAGGCACATCAACGGCTGCACGCGCATCCTGTATGTATTTGGCCACCCTCCCGCGTATGTCATGATGCTGGGACAGAGTTACGATGGTGGCATCTTGGCGATCGTGGCGTGAGCTTTGACCCATTTGTTGTGGATCGCGGGCGGCAGCAGGAGCATGGGCGCGGGGTCGTTGCAATCCTCGGAACCACGCCATCGGCTGACCTCTGTCGGAAGAGTAGCGTCGCTGTCCTCATTGATTTCGTCAGAAATTCGGATCAGCAGGCGTCGGGCATGGTGCTCAGCTTTCGCACCTTCCAGTAGTTGGCTAACGATTGCTGGCGCGTGTGGCTGTTTATCTGGGCCCGTCGTTGTCTGGCGCCACCACCGCCGTGCAAAACGGCTCGACGAATGCGCCAGAGCATGTCTCTGAAACAGGAGTGGCCGGCACCACTGTACAAAATGCAAGGTGGTGGTCGCTTGAAAACTCGAAATATGCATGCTTCGCAGCATTCCTCCCAATCGCGTTGACCGTCCATCGTCTGGTCTATCAGGCACGCGTCAGGGATCCAGTCGTCGGCCCAGTGGGCGAACGCCTCCCCCATGGCACGACGCTGTTGGAACACGCCACGGGAGTCGCCGGTGGCGTTGTCAAACGCAGGAACGTCTGGGAACTGAGGCGGAATGTCGGGGGAGCGGGTGGCGCGGCCAGCGGTCGGGCACCGTGCCTGGGGGCGCTCCGGCATGGAACTCGGACATACATGCGGCCTGTGGTGCGTTTGGCTGTTGCTGGAACTCTCTGTTGTCATCGCGTCGTGGGCGGCGATCTGCATCGTTGAATATGCGGTTGTTCGGCCAGGCAGACCTGCCCAACAGTCCAGGAGCTACTTCTTTGCCCTGCGCATTTGCCTGGCGGTGGGGCGCTTCTGAGGTGTCGGGCTGCGCTTCGGTTGTTCCCCCGCAGTCGGTGGAAACGTTTGTGAAGGTAGCCCTTGCCGGTGGAATAGGACTCGCCGTCGATCGCAGCCTGGGCGCGCTGGCCGATGGAAAGACATTCGACCAATCAGTCGGCGCACCATTACCGACTGACCTTGACCAAGGGCAGGTATTCTTCGAGGGCGCGCCGCTGGATCCCCCCGATGGGGAGGGGGGTTGGGACCCCCCCCCCTCCTTTCCCCGATCCTTCGTCGGAGGCCCCCCCCCCTTCCCCCTTTTCCCGGTCCGTCGTCGGGGACCCCCCCCGTCCCCCCATTTCCCAATCCGTCGTCTGGGCACGCCCCCCCCCTCCCCCCGTTTCAAAAGGTCGGCAAAGGGGTTCAGGACCCCCCCCCTTCCCCCCCCCTCCCCCCCCTCCTCTCCCCTTTCGCCACGGCGCCCCCTGGCTCCGGAACCCGGCCCCTACCACCCCTAACGCTACCACCCAGACCACCCGCAACCCAAACCCAAAACCTTCACCTTAGCATCAAACGATACTCAGTACTCACTATTCACTACTCACAACTCACTACTCACTACTGGCTACTCACTACTCACTTCTCACTACTCACTGCCCACTTCTCAAGACTAACTACTCACTACCCACTACCCACTACTCACTACTCACTGCTCACAACCCACTACTCCCAGCCCGCTACTCACTACTAACTATTCACTACCCACTACTCAATACTGACTATTCACTAAACACTACTCACCACCCACTACTCAGTGCTCACTAATCAATATTCATTACCCACTCACCACTACCCACTACTCACTACTGAGTACTCACAATTCACTACTCACTATTCACTGCCCACAACTCACCACTCACTATCCGATGCTTGCTACTCGCTACTCCCTACTCCTTACACAATACGCACTGCTCACTGCTCACTGCTCACTACTCACTACTCCCTACTCGCTACTCGCTACTCGCTACTCGCTACGCAATATGCACTACCCACTACGCACTACCCAGTACTCACGATTCACTACTCCCTACTCATTCGTCGCTAGTCACAAGTCACTACTCACTATTCAGTACATACAGCTCATTACTCACGACTCACTACACACTACACTCTACCCGCTACTCCCTACGCACTAACCACTATACTCACTACTCACTACTCACTATTCACTACTCACTACTCCCAACTCACTCCTCACGACCCACAACCCACTATTCACTACTCCCTACTCACGACTCCCTACTCACTACTCCCTACGCACTACTCACTACTCCATCCTCGCTACCCACTGCTCACATTGCCCGACTCGCTACTCACTTTCTGCTACCCGCTACGCCCTACTCGCTACTTACTACTGACTCCCCACTCCCCACACCCCACTACTCATTACTTTCTACTCACTACTCACTACTCACTACAAACCACTCCCTGCCCACTACTCCCTACTCACTATTCATTGCTCACTACTCGCTACTATCTACTCACTGCTCACTGATCACTACTCGCTACTCACGATTCACTACTCACGACTCTCGACTCACTGCTCACTATCCCGATGCCAGACCCCTCCGCCTTGCGGGGGAGGCCCCGTCCTCGGCCCTCTGTTCGGCGCACAAGGGGGGAGGGAGGGGGGGGGAATGCCCCCCCCTCCCCCCTCCTTTCCAGCGCCAAAGGGGGGGGGGGGGAGGGGGGGGGCGCGAAAATCGACCCCCCCCCTTTGAAGGGGGGGGTTGGGGGGAACGGGGGTTCTGCGAGCACCCCCTCCCCCCCCCCCCGTGCCTATTATTGGGTGGTCCAATGGCGCGCTTTCGCATTCCTCAGCAGCTCGCTGAAGCGAGTGGCACGCCGACTCCCAGCCTCGGACCGCCCATGTTGCCGCCCTCCGCGCGCTGGCCGCGGGCACGGCCTTGGGCCACGCCGACGCCACATAGCAAGGATGCCCATCTCCGCGAAAGCATGCGGGGCGGCGTGCATCAGCTGGTGGAGCGCGCGGGCCCCCTGGGCGAGGGCCATCGCGATCGGGGGGGAGAGCAGTCAGACGAAAGACATGGTCGTGCTGGTCGAGGCATTGTAGAGCTGGGCGCAAATTGGAATGGGCTGTTAAAAGCCGCCAGTACCTGGAGTGGGGGCCACCAGTGGGTCGCGGGCGCCTGCCATTGACAGGTGAGCGATACCGCGCGGGCGATGTGCACTACTGACTACTCCCTCCCCACTACCCACTGCACACATTGCCCTACTCGCCACTCACTATTCGCTACTCCCTGCTCGCTACTTACTACTGACTACCCACTCCCGAATTGCCCACTATTTTCTACTCACTACTCACTACCCACTACAAACCACTCCCTGCCCACTACTCACTACTCACTATTCACCCCTCACTACTCGCTACTATCTACTCACTGCCCACTGATCACTAGTCGCTACCCACGGTTCACTACTCACGACTCTCGACTCACTACTCACTATCCCGATGCCAGACCCCTCCGCCTTGCGGGGGAGGCCCCGTCCTCGGCCCTCTGTTCGGCGCACAATGGGGGAGGGGGGAAAGGGGTGATCCCCCCTCCACCCCCTTTCCAGCGCCGAGGGAGGGGGGAAAGGGGGGGCGGGGGGGGGGGGGGCGCGAAAACCGCGCCCCCCCCCCTTTGAAGGGGGGAGGGGGGGGGGGGGGGGGGGGGGGGGGGGGGGGGGGAAATATGTTTTGTTTTGTTCAAGCCCCCCCCCCCCTTTTCAATTATAAAATGATCCAGTGGCGCGCTTTCGCATTCTTCAGCAGCTCGCTGAAGCGAGTGGCGCGCCGACTCCCAGCGTCGGATCGCCCGCGTTGCCGCCCTCCACGCGCTGGCCGCGAGCATGGCCTTGGGCCGCGCCGACGCCGCATTGCCAGGATGCAAATCTTCGCGAAAGCATGCGGGGCGGCGCGCATCAGCTGGTGCAGCGCGCGGGCCGCCTGGGCGAGGGCCATCGCGATGGGGGGGGGGGGGGGGGGGGGGGGGGCGGGCAGTCAGACGAAAGAAATGGTCGTGCTGGTCGAGGCATTGTAGAGCTGGACGCAAAATTAGAATGGGCTGTTAAAAGCCGCCAGTATCTGGAATGGCGACCGCCAGTGGGTCGCGGGCGCCTGCCATTGACAGGTGAGCGATGCCGCGGGGGCGATGTGCACGCCCAAATTTCAGCCGCGCCGCTGATTGCGATCGTGGCCCACTACGGGTCGATGGTGATCAGCGAGTCGCAGGCGTCATCGATCAGGTGATCGTCGAGGGCGGTCTTCAGCAGTGCCAAGACGGAGCTCTTGGGTTGAAGGTGGAGGCCTGCGAAGTCACGAACGGCAAGGTGGGCGCAGCCGATGTCATCGGCGCGCGCGGCGGTAGGGCTGCCTTCGCGCTGCAGATGGAATCGAATTTCCGTGTTCGCGGCGAATAGACTCGAGCGCGGCGTCGATGACAGGAAGGGTCGGCGCAAACGTGAGCGCCCAGAACAATCAACTGAGAGAGAACCCCTGTGCGACTCCCCTGTGCGATTCTCAAAAGCACCCTCCATGCATCCATAACGCCAAGATAGGAGGAGTCAGTCACGTTGTAGAGCTTGGTGGCGCACTGCTAATAGAAGACGCTCTTGGAAAACATGGGCGGGGTCGCTCCGCCAGCTGGTGGCCGCGGGTCTCGCGGACGGACGCGTCGATGAAGCACGCGGTGGTCTTTGCAAAATCTGCCCACCTTCTCGAAGGGCGGCTCGTTCGCGGAGAGCGCGGTCTCACTGTGCGGGGCGTCGTGCACCTCCGAGGAGATTGAGGCGCGGTCGAGGGTCGTCTCGCGGTCTTTCGCGTGTTCCCGACGAGTGGTCGCTCGAGTTGTCACCTCGATGACGCCCTTGACTATTTCGCGCCGGAATGGCCGTGACTGCTGGTATTGCGAGAGCGAGGCGGCGTCCGCAGGGAGCGTCGCGCTGCGCGGCGGATGATCGGAGAGGTCGGGGCCCCCCATCATGATCGCTGTGTGCTTCGCGGGAACTGAGCGCACAAATTGCGTCGCGGCCTGCCGCGCCCGCCTAGAAGTCATGTCTGTTGGTCGGAGACAGGTCGCGGTTGTGCGCATTGAGAATCATGCTGCAATATACTTTCGCGCTGTAGGCGGTCGGCAGCATCGCGATGCGTCCTGCCGCGATCACGGCGACGCCGTACTTGAGCTTTGCGTCCGCGCGGCGGCCGCAGTAGTCGGCGCTGGTAAGGGCAAGCAAAGCAACGCCACCAGCGGCCCTGTTGCCGTCAGTGCCCGACTGACACACGGCATGCTTGTTCGTCGTTCTGTTGGCCACCAGCCTGAGCATGTCGCCGTTGCCGCGGATCTCCCGCGGCCAGATCAGGCCGTGCTGGCGGAGGCAGTCGGCCAGGAAGCGTTGCTCGACATCGCGACGAGAGGGGGGGTGCCAAAGAAGGGCCAGGAGATCCAGGAAACCAAGTTTGAGGCTCGTGCATTGCGACTGCAGGCGGTCCACGACCACATCGGGCCAAGAAAACCCAAACCCAAAATAGAGCACCAGGAAATCTTGAAACCAACACCTGGGGAGGTCGACATCCTGAAAAAAATTCAAACACCGAACCTGCGAAAAACTCAGACCCAGAAAAACATATCACCAAAAGCTCAAACCTCGGAAAAAACAAACTCAAACCAAACAAAGACTCCAGAACGTCCCTAAGCCGAAACCTGGGCAAAACTCCGGAAAAAACTCTGGAGCAACTCTGAAACGAACTCCTACAACACTTTGAACAAAACTCTACAGAAACTCTGGAAACAGTCTAAACGACTGAAAATCAATAAAAAAAACTTGGGGGAACAAAAAACTACCCCCAAAACTCTAAACGCTTGAAAACTCTAAAAACACTTCATAAACCAAAAACTCGCGAAAACAACTTTACAACAACTCTGGGGGGGCAACATCTTAAACCATCGTTTTTTCTAAAATTAGCCTGGCGAAGGACCCAACCATATGCAGCTGCGAGTACCGCACGGATATGAGACGAAGGAGGGGGCACGCAAACTAGGCCCCTCTTCTCATAGGCACCGCGCCACTGCATGGACGAGGCACAGGGCAGCGCGGGCAGGAGGTGGCGGGCGGAGGAGGAGAGCTCACTGGGGCGAGCCAACACATCAGTATCATCATCGCATCATGAGACCTGTTACTGGGCACGCAGGAAGGAGGTGACGGAGACGCCGTGTAGATGTCGAAGGCAGGCCAGCAGCGGCAGAAACGAGACGGGGAAGCGCGCGGTCAAGAAGCGATGGGAAGCAGGAGGAGCGAGAGACGAGGGGAGACGTTTTTGCCTCCAGACCGACAGCGAGCCACGCAGAACGCAGCGCGCAGGCGGCGCCGCGCGAAAGTGCCTGGGAAGTCCTCGCCGACGCGGTCTGGTCATCCCGAGGGAATCCCATCGACGCGCGGGGGTTGTCCACTGCGACTCTGAGTCAACGGATAGCGCCCCCGTACTGCGTGGCGAGGCGCGCGAAAATGGCGCGATCTGGGTGAAATCCCCCGACAGGCGCCGGTCATCCTCTGGCGAGAAATCCCGACGACGAGCTGGGGTCATCCAAGCGTCAGCGACAACCAGCGCGCGCCGCTGGCTCGCGCGGGGCCGCTCCCCAGGTCAGGCCTCGCGGATGGACTCGCTGAAGCCCAGCTATCTGGCGAGGGCCGTCGCCTCCCTCCTGCACCGCTTCGTGCGCGCAGCAAACTGCTCCAGCTGCTTCCGCAAGCCCTCCGGCGGCCCTGCCAGGAAGAACTCGATGAGCGGCGCCCGCAAGAGCAGGAGATCCTCGTGGCGCGTGGCGCGCGAGAGCAGCACGTAGAGCTCCAGCCAACCACGAAACGTGGAAGGGGTGTGCCAAATATGGGGTGGCGGCGGCATGCGGACGCAGCCATTTGGGCCTTAGATGGAGCTCCCTATGGGGCCACGAAGCGTGTGAGGGGTGTGCCAAAATTGGGCGGCGGCGGCATGCGGACGCAGCCATTTGGGC
Source organism: Prorocentrum cordatum (assembly GCA_963575745.1). Classification (NCBI taxonomy): domain Eukaryota; class Dinophyceae; order Prorocentrales; family Prorocentraceae; genus Prorocentrum; species Prorocentrum cordatum. Next base: position 1,375,359 of record CAUYUJ010015171.1, read on the forward strand.
CTTCGGTGGAGCTCCCCATGGGGCCACGAAACGTGTGAGGGGTGTGCCAAATATGGGTGGCGGCGGCATGCGGACGCAGCCATTTGGGCCTTAGATGGAGCTCCCTATGGGGCCACGAAACGTGTGAGGGGTGTGCCAAAATTGGGCGGCGGCGGCATGCGGACGCAGCCATTTGGGCCTTCGGTGGAGCTCCCCATGGGGCCACGAAACGTGTGAGGGGTGTGCCAAAATTGGGCGGCGGCGGCATGCGGACGCAGCCATTTGGGCCTTAGATGGAGCTCCCTATGGGGCCACGAAACGTGTGAGGGGTGTGCCAAAATTGGGTGGCGGCGGCATGCGGACGCAGCCATTTGGGCCTTCGGTGGAGCTCCCTATGGGGCCACGAAACGTGTGAGGGGTGTGCCAAAATTGGGTGGCGGCGGCATGCGGACGCAGCCATTTGGGCCTTCGGTGGAGCTCCCTATGGGGCCACGAAACGTGTGAGGGGTGTGCCGATGATGATGATGATGATGATGATGATGATGGTGATGATGATGACCGACAACCACGATGTGGATGATGATGCTGATGACGATACTCATGATGATGAGCATGATGAGGATGGTGATGATGATGGGAGGAGGGGGGAGGGGGCAGCGGGAGGAGGAACGCAGGGCACCGTCTCTTCAAAACGAGGACCCAACACCACAGGATGGTTGGGAAAAAATCTCCAAAAACAGAACTTCCTGGTTTGAGTCTGATCCAGGTTTGAGCTTCCGGTGTTTTCTCATTTTTGTGTGGGTTTGAATGTTTCCCAGGTTTCGGCTTCAAGATTTTCTGTGGTTTCATCTGTGTTTGAGTTTTCCCCAGGTTTTGTGTTTGAGATGTTCTCAGGTTGTCTTGGATTTTGAGTTTCCCATTCAAGGTTCTTTAACACTTCTGTTGGAGTTTGAATTTCCGGCCGAAGATGTTTTGAAGATTTCGGCCGGTTTTCCGATGGACCGCCTGTAGTCAGTTCACGAACCTAAAGCAAGTTGATGCCGCTCTTGTTGTTGCCGTCGTGCCATGGCGCACGTCTGCTGTCAACGCCGCGACACCGCCGCCTGTGGGTTCGCGACAGCGGCGGCGAATTCGGCAGGGCAGCGGTAGCGACGCCAACGGCAGTGGCAGCCGCGTCGGACCACTGCACCTGCATTGCGTTCGTTGGCTTCGCGCACGTGCGCAATCGGGCGATGCACACGTGGTTGTCGACAGAGACATGGCCGTCGATGCTGGGCCCCTGGGCGAGATGTCGTTGAACTTGTGGCTGGTCTTGGAGAGCTTCTTGAGCTGCACCTCCTGTCGCGCGTGCTTCCAGATCTTGCCGGCACTGACGCCCGGGGGGGAACTCCGGTCACCCGGGCGGGCCGAGAACTGATGTCAGTCGCGGCCCATACGAAAATGATGATGAAAAGCCGTGCCATTTGTCACCTCCACGTCACCTCCGTGGATCGCTCTGGAGATTTGCGTGCTTGGGGTGTGTTGCTGAAGCGGACGCAGTTGATGTCCACCCTGGCTGCGCTGAACCAAGGCTGGGGGGCCTCGCGGAGCTCGGCCTTGGTGGTGCCTTGCGTGCAGCCGCACCAAAACGTGCCGATGTGGCCAAGTTCGCCCCAGTCGCTGATGGCGGCAAGGTCGACCGACGGGACCTGGGCCTCGGCATGTGCGATGGTCGGCTGGCAGTTCGTGACCGCGGCGCACAGGTCAGCGGTGCTCCTTTCGGTGGCGGCGAAGCGTTTTTGACTTCCACAAGCCTGCCGCTTAGTGACTCAAGCAGTGACTCCCTGTATGTGCGCCATGAGTGGGCTCTGCGCTGCCTTCGTGGACTCCATGGCTGTCTTCTCGGACTGCTAGGTGGCCTGGTCCATCTGTTCCTTGAGAATGGTTTCCAGCTCGCTTGGGATGTGCTCGATCTTACCTGTTGTTGGGTTATGCAGACGATATATTGCCATGGGTCGCGTTCTTGATCGCGGGTTGCTTGTTGTTGCTGCCGAAATGGACGCTCTCGACTGCCACATGCCCGGTCACGCTCGGCACCGCGAAGACAGGATTTGGAGGTGCCGCCAATGTTGCCAACTGTGGCTGCCGTGCAATGAAGATGCCGTCAGGGAGCCACTGTGTTGGGCTCGCGCCGCCCCGAGACAATGCCGCGTGGATGAAGAAGAATAAGAACCGTAGGAGTCCCGGGCAGGGGTGTGAAAGGATGGGAGCAGGCCGCGGGCTAGCGGCATCCACTTATTTACCAAACAAAAGCATCATCTTTAGCCACAATGACTACGGAGGAAAAAAAGAGGAGACGCCAAATAGCGCAGTGAGACTCTTCCACCAGGCCGGGGGGCCGAGAGACCACGGGGAAGCTGGAACAATAATAACACCATCAACATCAACAACAACAACAACAACAACAGCAATCATTTTACCCTCACGCGCGATGTTTCCACACGAAGCATGAGACCACATCATGAGAACAGTCCCCATGATAGGGTGGCTATTACCATTCCCAGATATCCCGCCCAATGAAGTCTTGCTAACACTTCCCCCGATGAATTTCAGCATATCCCGCCTCGACAGCACATGCCCGCGCCTTGCTGCGCCGATGCGAGACCGCGAGTGGAACCCCAGCCAAGGGTAGAGCACAAGGAAATATCGAGCGACAGGATTGCCTTGGTGGGGATGGGGGCTGTCGGCGGCGAGGCAAAGAACTGGCCCTGAATAGAAAGGGAAGAGTCTCGAGCAGGGCCGCTGTTGTTGCTGGGACCGGCGCCAATGCTGAAGAGAGTAGGGCGGTATTCCAGCGTAGAACAAAACGAAGTCTCGAGCGGGAACGCTGGTTCTGTTGGGACGGCGGCAGTCGGCGGCGAGGAGCACCGCCTCGAGTAAGAAGGGAGGCAGCCTCGAGCGGGAGCCGTGGTTTTGTCGGGACAGGGGACTGTCGGCGGCGAGGAACATCACCGTCCTGAGGAAAAAGGAGGATGCCGCGAGCGGGAGCGTTGTTCTTGCTGAGAGCGGCGCCAATTCTGAAGATAGTGAGGCGCCATTCCACCGTAAAACGGGAGGACGTATCTGGCGGTAGCGCTGATTTTGTCGGATCGGCAGTTTTCGGCGGCGAGGAGGGGCACCGCCTTGAGCAAAAAAGCGAAAGTCTCGAGCGGGAGCGTTGTTGTTGCTGGGGGCGGCGCAGGGGAGGGAAACAGTAGCGCGCCTGTCCAAGGTAAAACGGGAGGAAGTCTCGAGAGGGAGCGCTGATTTTGTTGGGACGGCGGCTTTCGGCAGCGAACAAGAGCACCGCCCTGAGTAAAAAAAGAGGGAGGTCTCGAGCGGGAGCGTTGTTGCTGTTGGGGGGCCGGTTCGGCGCCCATTTTCAATGAGCCTGATTTTCAATGAAGATGTAGCGGGCGCCGAGGCGCCGAGGTCCAACAATAACAACTGCTTAGTAATTCGCATCCTCCAACAACAACAGCAACAGCAACATCAACAACAACAACAACAGCAACAACATCAACAACAATAATACTACAGGTAATAGCATAAGCTTTCGGAGGTCAGCAAGGATTTCTTGGATCGGCGCTGGGCCCCCCTCCCTGGGCGCGCGGAGCGCGCCAGGGGCGGCTACGGCGGCGCCGCCAAGGGGGAAGCCTACGCAAATTCAAGAAATCCGTGTGGACCTCCGAAAATGTATGTCATGTCTATGCCGAGTTTCCTCCTTCCCGGTGGTTCAAGGCTGGGGTCCTGAGGGGCGGGGTCTTTGACCTGACGGGCTCGAGAATCGAGGACGGCGAGAAGGTTTGGTTCAAGAAGGGTGATTTCGACAGCTGCTGGGGCGACTCAGGTCGTGCTGGAGTGCCTGAGGTCGGGCTGGAGGGACCTCGAGTCCGGCGAAACCAGCCCTGTCCACCGAAGCCTTCTGGCAGCCCCTGCGAGAGAAGCTGGGGGGGGGGAGCGCCGCTGGCAGGAGAAGCAGGAGAAGCAGGGAGGGAGGGAGGAGCAGCAACCAGGGCGAGGGCGTGGAACATCCGCCGGAAGGCAGCGGCACGGGCTCAGCGCGCAGGGCCAGCCACAGCCGGAGGGCCAAAAGCTCACACCACCGCCTCGGGGCACCGACCGCGAGTGCCCCAGGAGGACCTGCTCGTCGTCGCGGACCTCCCCTCCCTCCTGCTCCTCCTCCTGCTCCCCCTGCTCCTGCTCCCCCTGCTCCTCCTCCTCCTGCTCCTCCTCCCCCTCCTATGCCAGTGTACAACAAAGAGAGAGAGAGAGAAAGAGATAGAGAGAAAGAGAGAGAGAGAGAGAAAGAACGAGAGAGAGAGAGAGAGAGACAAACAGGAGACAAAGAGAGGAGTGAGGAAGGGCATCAGTCCCTCCTCCTCCGCATCCGTCGACTCCGCCTCGGCCTTTTTCTCCCCCTCCCCCTCCGCCTCCCCCTCCATCTCCCCCACCCCCTGCTCCCTGCCCCTCATTTTTCCTCCTTCTTCTCCTCCTCCTCCTCCTCCTCCTCCTCCTCCTCCTTTCCTCCTCAGCCGTCGACTCAGCCTCGCCCTCCTCCTCCCCCTCCCCGACCAACCTCCTTCTCCTCCTCCTGCTGCTCCTCCTCCTCCTCCTCCTCCTCCTCTGCTTCCGTCGGCTCATCCTCGCCCCCCTGCTGCCCATTGCTCCCTTCCGGGCGGCCCCAAGGACCGCCCCGCCCCCAAGGCGTCTCCTCCGGGGGCCGCCGCCCGCCGGCAGCCGAGGAGTGCTGCCGTCGCAGATGAAGGCTGCCACCGCCGCCCCTCGCCGATGCCCTGTGCCGCCGCCGTCGCCTCCGCCGCCTCGCCGTCGCCACCGCCGCCCGTCGTCACACCGTGCTGGCATGTCTGACAAAGGTGGAGGAGTAGCCTTTGTCGCGCTGGATTGGCAGAAAACGATTGCCTCGATCAATGTCGGCGCGCTGGTGGATGCTCTACGAAAATTCGAAGTCCCTGGCCGCGTCCTGAGCATCATTGGCAACGTCTACGGTGATAGGACATTCGGCGTCGCTGAAGACGACGAAGGCCTGCTGAAAGGCGCCAACTGTCCAGCAGCTTGTAAGGCTACCCGTCGTTTCCGTTTTTGCTCACTACCGGAATGACTACGCCGAGAGCCATGCAGATGCTGCAATACAACAGGCTATGGCGGAAGAGACCTTCGGCTATTCCCCTGTATGCCGTCTACACTTTGTGAGGATACCGCAATCAAAACCCTCCAACATCTGCCAGCGCGGTGCGGCATCAACGTCCACACGGCAAGTGGCGACCAAATCGTAGCAACAAAAAAATAGATCACATCATACAGATCACAGGTATGATATTATCAATTGTTGTATTGTGGAGTGGCAGCCAGGTCGTAGCAAAAGAGTCGATGGTGTATCTTGGTGCTGCGCGTTCCAGTTCAGGGCGGCTGTGTGGAGAACTCTGGGCATGTTGGTGCAGCTGGGGGCGAGCTCTGTGCATACGCGCTCGTCTGGAAGCGCGCGGCCAGTTCCCGAGTGGAAAATGATACATCCCAGGCACTCGTAACAAGCAAATCGATGTGACCGATTCTAAAGCCCTGAACCCAAAAACGTTTTCATCTCTCGGGGGAAAACAAACCTCCCTCGCTTTTGACCACCCTCGCTTCCAAGAGATACCAAACGGTGCCAAATTGCGGCCTGTACTGGTCAGGCCGCTTGACGAGGAGGCGCGTGGTATGGCTTGGTTTTGCCTGGAAGCGAAAGCGGGGTAGGTAATTCACGCTCTGAATCTCTTGGGGGCGCATGTTTTACTTCCGCCGCATTCCGCCAAGCTTGCGCCGGCGGAACCGCCGTCGTTTCTCGTCCGCCGCAGTCCGCCGAGGAAGAGATGGCAACTCCGCCGATCCTCGAAGGCAAAGCCCTTTTTGGAACGCCCCATGTTTTCATTGAACTAAGCATGTCTTCAGAAAACAGAGCGGAGAGGAGTGGATGGCTTTCCATGTGGGTGCCTTCGGCGAACTTTTCACACTGTCCCAGCGTATGTTTCACGAATCTAAGACGAAAGCGTAATGTTGCAGCCCGGCGAGCAGCCCTGCACGGCTCAACTCTTGAAGCGTCAACTCCTGCTATTTGGAAATGCTGGCAGGTATTCCGCCTCCGACCCGCTGCGACGTCTCGTCTCACTGTCCAGTCGGGCAGCCTGAGGCTGGCCACAGACGCGGGCGCCCGAGCAGAAGGGAGGCCGAGGCAAGAATGGGCGAAGAGCCTGCTCGCTTCCATTATTCTGCATTCTGATACCGCGGACCACATGTTGGCTTGCCTTGGTGATCCAGTTGCTGGGCGCGAATGTATCACTCAAGTTGCATAGAACTGCACTTCTTGCAGTCCCGCTCCTCCTCCCTCTCCCTCCCTCTTTCGCTCCTCCAAAACACCCAGCTGCACAATTCACCCTATCTTAGATTGCCTGCAGTGCCGCCGCAACTCAGAAATCGAAAGCGTTCTGTCATTTTGTTTTGCCCACGCACTACGGCGTATGAAATGACCGACTGAAGAGGGGGAGGAGAAGAAATAGGATAACGAAGAAGAGAGGGGTAGGATGATAAGCTAGGTGCGATCGCGCCAGATCTGGCATCCCATCCGATACATCCCTCCTATCAGATCCCATTGCGCAAATGTGTTCTCCATCCGCAGACGCGTGCCACAGCCGACCTGGAACTCAAACAAAAACCGAAACCGGTATGTTCAGTCGGAGGAAATGGAGCTGCGTCCATGTGAGGAGGAGGAAGAGAAGGAGGAGGGGGTGGCAGGTGAGCATGAGGATGAGCAGGATGAAAAGGCGGAGGACGCGGAAGGAGGATGACAAACGACGAGCTGCAGCAAGAACTGGAGTGGAAGGAACGGGATGATCAGGAGGACCAGGGGAAGGCGGATGAGGAGAAATGATGGGGGCGGCAACGATGAGGAAGGACTCGGATCTAGAACAGTGGCCCGCGCTGGGGCGAGAGCGCCATTCTGAGAGACGGGAGCACAGCGCCGATCCGAAAATGAAGCTCACGCTGCAGCGGGAGCACCTCTTGCAAAACACGTAGGACAACAACAACGTTCGAAACCATGTGCAGCAAATACGCAGAAGCGAATCAGAGCTCTTACAGGCAGAGTCAGGGGAGAGTCAGGGGAGAGAGGAGATGATGAGTCGCAATGTGTGATTGTAAGGAAGAAACGGTTGCATTATTTTCACAAGATCAGAAAAAATGATGCCCCGAGGGGGCAAGACCCCCCCCCGCCGCGAGCAGGAGGAGTGGCCTCACAGAGGCGCCCTTTGGGAAAACAAGCAACCTACCGGCATGAGGCTCCAAAGAGGCCACTTCCCAGAACTCTCCCGGGTAGCGCTCAGACCAGAAACCCGAGGCCGAGGCAAACCCAGCCATCGACGAGCCGTGGCGCCAAGGGCCCCCCGAGGCATCGGAGTCGGCATCGGCCCTGAGCTCACTTGCCTGGCCACCGCCCGCCGAAGCACGCCATGGTGGTCAGGGGGGGCGGGGGGGAAGAGGAGGAAGTGGAGAAGAAAGAGCAAGGACAGCACTGGCGACCGTCGACCGCGTGTGCCCCTGCCCTCGCTTCCCCCGCACGCGCCCAGCCAGAGTGCGGAGTCCACGGCCCAAGGCAAGACGCGACGTGGACTGCTCTTGCCTTGGTGTGGGCATGTGGTGCACGTGTCCGCACCAAGGTCTCCTCCTCCACCTCCTTCTCCTCCTCCTCCTCCTCTTCCTCCTCCTCTTCTTGGACCCGCACGGCCAAAGGCGCGTCGCGACGTGTGGGGGGGTGCGGGAGGGGGCACGCAGCGAGGCGCGGCATACTGCAAGCCTGAACAGCCCAAGCCGGCGGCGCTCCAAGGGAGAAGGCGGAGGGGGCGGGCCCGCTCCGAGAAGCTTTCTGCGCCTTCTGCTAATTCAGGCGGAGGTGGCTTCTCAGAAAGCCGAACAGCTTCAGATCTGAGAAGCCCCGACGCATTCTGAGGAGGCCTGTCCATCTCACTTCCCCCCTTGGCGCGGCGCCGACCAAGCAAGTCGGATCACGTCTGCCATCCACCTCACCGAATCTGGTAAAGCCCATCCTGGGCCCAGGATCGGTGCGTGCGCCCTCCTGCCCCTGCGAGAGAGACGTACGAACCGGTCCTGGGCCCAGGATTGGCCCGACCACGACTATCTCTGAAAATCCTCCACGGTGCAGCGGGCAAGAAACGAGGTGCAGGAGGAGGAGGAAGAGGAGGAGGAGGAGGAAGAGGAGGAGGAGGAGGAAGAACTGCTTCCGGGCAGTGTGTTACGATTGCTGAGTTTCTTCTCATTCTCTTGCGCGACCTCGCTCCACTTGAAAACGAGCCGGCGCGCGGCCTAGGCGGAAAGAGCACCCACACTATTTCGGTGCGGTGCCGCGAGAAGAGGCACGACCTACAGCGACAAACTTACGCCAGCGCTTGCTGGTGCGATCCTTCGCAGTTGCACCTGCAGAAGTTGCTCCCATCGATACCCCACGGTCGGACAACCCATGACACGACCTATAACACAGCCAAGAGCTCTCACAGCAAAAACAGCAATCCATCAACTCAGCATTGGTCAGCATGTCCCGATTGAACACAGACAGTGGAAGCTACAAAGGCAATCGTGCGAAGAGACGCCAAACAATGATTAGTGAACGCTTCTCCGCCGAGTTGAGCACGTAGCGTCACATGAATGGAGAAGAGGCAAAAGGAAGGACTGAGTGATGAGGGAAGAGAAGGAGGAGGAGGAGGAGGAGGAGGAGGAGGAGGAGGAGGAGGAGGAGGAGGAGAGGAGGAGGAGGAGGAGGAGGAGGAGGATGATGAGGAGAAGGAGGAGGAGAGAGGGCGGAGGGGCAGTGAAGCAAAACGCAAGGTTATGGCGGAGCAGAATTTACCTCGAGAACCCGCGCTTGCTGGTTCCCGATTCGCTCCTCTCTCCTGCTTCCTCCCGCCTTCCCCGGCACTAGCCCAAGATGATGTGGCTTCGCGCAAGCTTCTGGGCGAGTCGCCGATTCTAAACAACAAGAGGCCCGCTAGGAACTTTGCCTGGCCCGGGAGCACAAGCTGGCCGCGGTGGAGGACGGAGGGAGGGGAGGAAGGAGGAAGAGCGTGGGAGGGTGGAATGGGAGATAACGGGAGGAGGGGAGAGTAAACATGAGGAGCGAGGAAGGAGCTGTCGTTTTCCCAAGGGGGGGGCGCGCGAAAACAAACCAAGACTGCATGCTCGTCCCACCATCACCCCGTGAAGGGTGCCGACCGAGACGGCAGCGCTCAGCGGTGGGAGGCGCTTTTTTCAACCCGAAGGCAAGGCAGAGGGCTTAATGGAGGTCCCCAAGGCAGCGGTCCAGCTGCGGCGCGATCGCTGGGACCCCCCCGACACTGGGGCCCCCAAGCAGTGTTTACCACACGGCGTGGTGAGTCAGTGGGGATCCTGGGTCACCTCACAGCTTTGGGACTCGGGTTGTTCTGCGATGACGTCCCGGGCGACCAGGGACCCCGAGGTTCCAGGACCGTGCGGTGACGGACCGCGCGGTGAGGTCTCTTGGGATTTCGAGGTCGCCGCACGCTTTGGGGACCTCCGAGGCACCTCTGCAGGCCCCTGCGGGAGTCTTCGGTCCGCCCCCCCGGGGCCGGGCTCCTGGCCGTGGTGGCCCGCATTTCCCTTGCACGCGGGAGTGTGCATCTGCTCGACGACGGCGGCTTTCCGAGTGGCGAGCGCGGGGATCCAGCGAGGGGCCGCGGCCCCCATCCAGGGCCTCTGAAGAGAGGCCTCCCAAGCGCAGATGGGTCGGAGGATCGCGCCGCATCGCGGGCGGTTCATCGGCAACACCGGTGTGGAGGAAATAAAACTCCGCATCGAGCCGCATCGCCGATGCATCGGCGATGCGGCACGATGCTCCGACCCCATTTACTCCAACCCCATCTGGGGAGACCAGATTTGATAAGGTCGAAACCGGGGCGTTGCCCCCCCCCCGCACGCCGACGGCGACGCCCCGAATGTGAGAGGGTGGAAAACATTATGGGCAACCTGGAATCATCACGAAAACTGCGGGTGGTAGTGATAATTCCAGGTTTCCCGCAATTTGACACACCCATTGGCCTCTCCCCCCGGTTCCCTTCGTGGTCAATTTCCAGGTTTCCTATACTTCCCCTGATGGGAATCCAATGGCCGGACGACTGCTGGGGACCTGCCGGTTCCCCGAATTTGGAATTCGAAACATGGGAAACTTGGAATCACAACAAAAACTATTTTGTGGCGATTCCAGGGTATTCCAAGGTTCCCAAATTCGAGCTCCGAATTTTTGTAAACCGCGGGGTCCCCAGCAGTCGTCCGGCCATGGGTTTCCCATAGTTCGGAATTATGGGAAGCCTGGACTTACCACAAAAAGTATTTCACGTAGTGGTTTCAGGATTCCCATCATTCGAATCCCGAATTTCGGGGAACTGGAGGGAATGCCCCCCGGGGGGTAGAACTACGGGAAACCTGGAATCACCATGAACACCAACCTTTTTTGTGGCGATTCCAGGGTTTCCAAAATTTCTGAATTCTGGGAAACCTGTAATCACAACAAAATAAAGGTTTTGTGGTGATTCCTGGGTTCCCATGATTCGAACTCCGAAGTGCGTGGGAAGCCCATGGCCGGACGACTGCGGGCCCCGCTGCCTTGGCTGCCCCATCTCGGAGCGCATGAGCGTGTGTCTCCCGGAGGAGGCCTGGCTGACGGGCACACGCGCCCTCTCCATTGTCGCGCGCGCCTGCGCCTGAGACAGTAGCTGGTGGCAGTTGCTTCTTAGTCTCTCTCTCTCTCTCCCTCTATCTCTCTCACACGCCGTACGATGAAGGCCACCAAAGTCGCACGAAACAACAAAAACACAAAAACACATTATCCCGGCAAAGCAACCTAACAGCGATGTGCAGGAGCATATCTGGAAGCATTCCCCTTAAGATTCATATGAGAATCCTGTTGTAGAATGCTGCTGTTCTCGCAGTCGTAGTCGCATTCGCGATGGCAGTCGCAGTGGCAACGGCAGTCTCAGCCTCAGCCTCAGCCTCAGCCTGCCTCAGCTCAGCCTGCCTCAGCCTCAGCCTCAGCCTTCCTCAGCCTCAGCCTCAGCCTGCTTCAGCCTCAGCCTCAGTCTGCCTTCAGCCTCGGCTCAGCCTCAGCCTGCCTCAGCCTCAGCCTGCATCAGCCTCAGCCTCAGCCTCAGCCTGCCTCAGCCTCAGCCCTCAGCCTCAGCCTCAGCCTGCCTCAGCCTCAGCCTCAGCCTGCTTCAGCCTCAGCCTCAGTCTGCCTTCAGCCTCGGCCTCAGCCTCAGCCTGCCTCAGCCTCAGCAGCATCAGCCTGCCTCAGCCTCAGCCTGCCTCAGCCTCAGCAGCATCAGCCTTCAGCCTCAGCCTCAGCCTCAGCCTGCCTCTAGCCTCAGCCTCAGCCTCAGCCTCAGCCTCAGCCTCAGCCTGCCTCTGCCTCAGCCTGCTTCAGCCTCAGCCTCAGCCTGCCTCAGCCTCGGCCTCAGCCTCAGCCTGCCTCAGCCTCAGCCTCAGCCTGCCTCAGCCTCAGCCTCAGCCTCAGCCTGCCTCAGCATCAGCCTGCCTCAGCCTCAGCCTCAGCCTGCCTCAGCCTCAGCCTCAGCCTGTTTCAGCCTCAGCCTCAGTCTGCCTTCAGCCTCGGCCCTCAGCCTCAGCCTGCCTCAGCCTCAGCCTGCCTCAGCCTCAGCCTCAGCCTCAGCCTGCCTCAGCATCAGCCTGCCTCCGCCTAGCCACGGCCCTGCCTCAGCCTCAGCCTGACCACGCCTCAGGCCAGGGGGTCCCTGCCTTCCGAGCCTCGGCCTCAGCCTCAGACCTTTTAAGCCTCAGACCGTGCCAGAGCCTCAGACTCAGCCTGCCTCAGCATCGATCCTGCCTCCAGCCTGCTCAGCCTGCCTCTAATCTGCCTCACTTTCAGCCATCATCTCTCCCTCTCGCTTCCTAACTGCCTCACCTCGTCCTCAGCCTCAGCCTGCCTTCAGCCTCGGCCTCAGCCTCAGCCTGCCTCAGCCTCAGCCTGCATCAGCCTCAGCCTCAGCCTCAGCCTGCCTCAGCATCAGCCTGCCTCAGCCTCAGCCTCAGCCTGCCTCAGCCTCAGCCTGCTCCAGCCTCAGCCTCAGTCTGCCTTCAGCCTCGGCCTCAGCCTCAGGCTGCCTCAGCCTCAGCCTCCATCAGCCTGAGCCTCAGCCTCATCCTATCCATCAGCAAACAGCCCAGCCTCAGCCTCAGCCTCAAGCCTGCCTCAGCCTCAGCCTCAGCCTCATGCCTCGAGCCTGCTTCAGCCATGAGCCTGCTTCAGCCTCAGCCTCAGTCTCAGCCTCAGTCTCAGCCTGCCTCAGCCTCTGCCTCAGCCTCAGCCTGCCTCGGCCTCAGCCTGCGTCAGCCTCAGCCTCAGCCTGCCTCAGCCTCAGCCTGCCTCAGCCTCAGCCTCAGCCTCAGCTTTCAGCTCAGGAGACTCAGTCTGCCTTCAGCCTCGCATGCCTGACCGGCCTCAGCCTAGCCTCAAACCTCATCTCACGCCTCAGCCAACAGCATCAGACCTGCCTCGCATTCAAAAGTGACGACCGACCCGGGAATGGAGTTCTGGGAACTCGAAGAGCACGAAGTGGCCTACTGTTGGCTCCGGGCATTCAAATTGTGGCCCGGGAATGGAGTTCTGGGAACTCGAAGAGCACGAAGTGGCCTACAGTTGGCTCCGGGCATTCAAAATGTGGCCCGGAAATGGAGTTCTGGGAACTCGAAGAGCACGAAGTGGCCTACAGTTGGCTCCGGGCATTCAAAATGTGGCCCGGGAATGGAGTTCTGGGAACTCGAAGACCACGAAGTGGCCTACAGTTGGCTCCGGGCATTCAGAATGTGGCCCAGGAATGGAGTTCTGGGACCTCGAAGACCACGAAGTGTGTAACTGTTGGCTAAAACAAATTCCCGGCACCCTCCCCCGGATCGCGCCCAGACCCCCCTGGGGCGTCATGAGGCTCTCTGTTGACCCTACTAGAAACCTATCAGTCTTCGCTGTTAGGTAATGATTGTCAGCGCGGACGCCTTAGGTCGTTGCCCTCTCGACGTGCTGTGTGGTGCAGGAGGCCTGGCGTAGCCATGTGATGGAAGCTAAGTTGTCCCATGCTGTGTAAGCTTTGTGGTGCAGTGTACATGATGTGAGACACGTGGCGCATGATACACGCTTTTAACTATGACGTGCAAGCTGTGAGGTGTACGATGTGTGGTGCGAGCTGTGCAGGATATTTTGTGGTGCAGGCTTTCCTGTGTAAGTAATGTGACGCAGACAACGTGCTGCAACATGAACAAATCAGTGTGTGGCGGAAGCCGCGTGGTGAGCGCCGTATGGTAGGCAGTGCGAAGCACCCACGAGACGCCCACGGCCACCCACCAGGCGAAAGTTCGGCAGACCCAGCCAGCGCACGGGGGGTGCACACGAGGCGCCCACGGCCGCCCACAAGAAGACACCTCGACTGCAAGCACGACCTAGATCGTAAGTAAGCAATCCCTTGAGCAAGCACTGGTTTCAAGGAACAGACAATGAAGGCGAATCCTAGAACCAAGAATCCAAGAACCCGTTGGCATGCCTGCGCATGGTGTCCTCCAGCTCCACCTGTCCAAATTACCACATGCCAGTCTCGCAAGCATCGCCGGACCCTCGTTGTTGGCTGCAGCGGCCAATTCCGACTGCCTCCAGAAAGCCACTCTCCACTCCCACGTATTCGCGGCATTCTTACGACACGCCAGGCCCATGCCCGTCCCCTCTCAAGCATGGGCACGTGCCCAATCCCGCGAGCCAGCATCTGAAACGTGCGTCTTGTGCGCTGCCTCTTCGCTCTCCTGATCCAGTCGATCCAGCACTATCCCGGAGCAGGCTGGAAGCCCAAAATCCGCCTCACCATCCTGCTCTGGACCGTTTTCAAGGCACGCAGCTCTGCGGCTCAGCTGTACGGGGATGCTGCTTCCGACTGCAGAGTCCAACGACACGAGTCGATCGGATACGAGCGGGCTCGTTTGCAAGAACACCGCGCTCATTGCGCAACACTTTCGCCAACCGGTCAACACTTTGTGGTCAAGCTCTCCGTTCGACACAGCATCCTACGGGAGCAACGTGCCAAATACTTTCGGACGCCCACCTTCGCCCGACACGTCCAACGGGGCGGAAGGGGAACGCTGCATCCAGCTCCTCAACATCTGCCGTGAAAGCTTTGGTGGCGAAGTGCAAGGCGCAAGCCGCCATGAACCTCCACCCCAGAGCTGCCCGCTCCAGGGACGCGCACCGCGGCGGCGCGCCCGTGGAGTTCCGAGCTCGGGTCGCCCCACACCGTCGCACGACTGATCGCACACAACGGGGCAGCTCCGTGCAAGCACGAGCCTACGGTCATCGTGCGACGCGGCGCTTTTTGGCAACGGCGAGCCTCGGCCAAGATGAGGCTCCCCGATCTGGGTCTAGGGACCGGCCTGGCAACCAGAGCCCTCCGAGCCCAAAGTGACCCCGATGTCAGCGTCTTGTGACTGCACAAGACAACAAAAGGAGAGGAGATGGGAACAGGCGGGGGGAGGCGGGAGGAGGATGAGGACGGAGGAGGAGGACGGACGAGACGGACGGAGGAGGGGCAGGAGGGATGAAGGGAGAAGGGACAAGGAATGGCACGCTTTGGACATTCGCTCAGCGGGGAACCAGATGTATTGCCGAGGGAACGTGAGCCGAGAAGGGCAGCAGCCGACCAGCCCCCCCCCCCCCCGCGACGCAAATGTGCAGAAATGCAAGATAGAACAGGAAAGAACTGCATGAAGGCATAACTTCGGAGGTCCGCGCGAACTTCTTGGATCAGCGCTGGACCCCCTCACTGGCGCGCGGTGTCAGAGGCGCCGCCAGGGATGCCCAGCACAGATCCAAGAAATCCGCGCAGAGTCCCGAAAGCTACGCTATGTAGCTCTTATTCTCCGAAAAGGAGAGAGGAGGGTAGGGGGAGGTGGAAGGAGGCAGGAGGTGCTCAAGGAGTGAGGGAGGACCGATGGACCCCTCCTCCTCCTCTTCCTCCTCCTCCTCTTCCTCCTCCTCCTCCTCCTCCTCCTCCTCTTCATCCTCCTCTTCCTGTCTCATCGAGGGAGGACAGGGTGGAGGCGCGGCCCTGGACCTCTTCTTCCGCGGTCCCAGTGGGACACGAATTAACTACTGGTAGGCGGGGCGGCGCCTCTTGCCCAGCACGCCAACGTTCGGGGCAGCCAAAACAGCCAAGGAGGCTCCGCTCCCGTCCCCTTCCCCCTTTTCCCCTCTCCTCCTCCTCCTCCTCCTCCTCCTCCTCCTCCTCCTCCTCCTCCTCTCCTTCCTCCTCCTCCTCCTCCTTCTCCCTTCCTCCCCCTCCTCCTCCTCCTCCACCTCCTCCTCCTGCCTCCTCCTCCTCCTCCTCCCTCCCTCCCCTCCTCCTCCTCCTCCTCCCTCCTCCTCCTCCTCCTCCTCCCCTCCTCCTCCTCCTCCTCCTCTCCCTCCTCCTCTCCTCCCTCCTCCTCCTCCTCCTCCTCCTCCCATCCTCCTCCTCCTCTCCTCCTCCTCCTCCCTCCTCCTCCTCCTCTCTCCTCCTCCTCCTCCTCCTCCTCCTCCTCCTCCTCCTCCTCCTCCTTCCTCCTCCTCCTCCTCCTCCTCCTCCTCCTCCTCCTCCTCCTCCTCCTCCACCATCCTCACTCTCACTCCTCATCCTTGTCCTTTTCACTGTCAACCCTTAGGGTGGCGGCGCCGGGGTGGTGCCATCATGACCCTGAGGGGCCTTTCCACGTATGAGCAGTCCAACGAGCAGTTCCTCCTCCTTCTCCTCCTCCTCCTCCTCCTCCTCCTCCTCCCCTCTCCCTCCTCTCCTCCTCCTCCTCCCTCCTCCTTTCTCCTCCTCCTCCTCCTCCTCCCTCCTCCTCCCTCCCTCCTCTCCTCCTCTCCTCTCCTCCTCCTCCTCCTCCTCCTCGTCCTCCTCCTCCTCCTCTCTCCTCCTCTCTCCCTCCTCCTCCTCCTCCTCCTCTCCTCCTCCTCCTCCTCCTCCTCCTCCTCCTCCCTCCTCCTCCTCCTCCTCCTCCTCCTCCTCCTCCTCCTCCTTGTCCTCCTCCTCCTCCTCCTCATTCTCGTGCCTTCGAGGGGCTGGCAGGAGGTTGCAGGACCTAGGTTTCTGGGCATCCTTGGCCCTCCTTCTAGCATCTAGAGGCCGAGGCCTCCGGTGACCTCGATAGAACTCAGTTGCTCTGGAGGTCTCTGGGGACCTCCTCCGGCTCCTCCTCCTCCTCCTCCTCCTCCTTATTCTCCCTCTCCTAATCCTCCTTCTCGTCCTCCTTCTCGTCCTCCTCCTCCTCCTCCTCCTCGTCCTCCTCGTCCTCATCCTCCTCCTCCTACTCCTCCTCCTCCTCCTCCTCTCCGCGTCCTCCTCCTCCTCCTCCTCCTCCTCCTCCTCCTCCTCCTCCTCGTCTTCCTCGTTCTCCTCCTCGTCCTCCTCCTCGTCCTTCTCCTGCTCCTGCTCCTCCTCCTCCTCCTCCTCCTTTTTGTCCTTCCTATTCTCCTCCGACTCCTCAAACCTCATCGGGCGGCCAGAAAAGGAACGGGCAAAACAAGCGGTTCGCCCTGTTGGGCCTCTGAGGGCTGGCTTCGGGCACGTGGGGCCGTTTTCGGGTCCCAGGAGCGTCCAAGACGACCCCGGATGAAAAGCCGGCCCTGGGAAAAGGGTCGAGAGATCCGGGCGCCGATATCTCGAAACAAACAAGCCGCTAGATTACGGACACTCTTGGTCATCATCCCGTCCCCCTTTGTCCTCCGCCTCCCCCCTCTCCTCCCTCTCCTGCCTGTTCCTCTCTCTCTCTCTCATCCTCCCTCTCTCTCCCCTCCGACACGATGGTGGGGCGATTCGCCCCCCCCTCCCCCCCTTCCCCCCCCCCACTCCGCCGTGTTGAGGTGGCGACAAGAAAAAGGAGAGGGGGAGACAGCAGGAGGAAGCGAGAGAATAGGGGGGAGGGGGAGGAGGACGAGGGGGAGGAGGAAGACTCGGACGAGGAAGGGGAGGTGGAGAAGGTGCAGGAGAGGAGGAGGTGGAGGATGTGCAGCGAGACTTAGTTCGAAGCTACTTACGGCGCGACAGAGCGCCTAGAAACCAATGGCAGCCCTCCGTGCAGCCAGGAGGAGGAGAATGAGGAGGAGGAGGAGGAGGAGGAGGAGGAAAAGGAGGAGGAGGCGGAGGAGAAGGAGGAGGAAGAGGAGGAGGAGGAGGAGGAGGAGGCGGAGGAGGAGGGGGGAGGGAAAGAGGGAGGAGGATGAGGGCGCGAAGAATACGGGAAGAGGGAGGGGACCAGCAAGAAAGGGGGAAGCATGGGAGACAGATAGGAAACCGAATCCAGTCATCAACATCCCCCGTCCCCGCGGTGTTGGCTGCCCCAGCGCACGTGGGCTGGACTGGCGGGCCATCTACGCCGTGCACCCTCAGCAACGCGACGATCGCGACCCCCACCGTGAGCCCCGCCCGCGCAGTCTGGTCGCGCTGCTGCTGCTGATCCTCCTGCTGCTCCTCCTCCTCCTCCTCCTCATTTTCCTCCTCCTCCTCCTCCTCCCTCCTCCTCCCTCCTCCCCCCTTCTCCCACACCCTCCCTACTCTTCTTCGCGTCGGCGTCCCTTCGGTCTCCCGTAGTGAGATCGATAGTGAGATCAATGCTGTGACCGATAGGGACATCGACAGTGAGATCGACAGTGAGATCGATAGCGAATTCGATGGTGCGATCGACAGTGATATCGATAGTGCTATCAATTGTGCTAGCGATACTGAGATGGCACATGAGATCGGTAATCTACCGATAGGTCGACAGTGAAATTTATAGGCAGGTCAAGTGATAGCTTAGCTTATCTCATCTTAGCTTAGCTTAGCTTAGCTTTGCGTAGCTTGGCTTAGCTTAGCTTAGCTTAGCTTAGCTTATCTCATCTTAGCTTACCTTAGCTTAGTTTAGCTTGGCTTAGCTCAGCCTAGCTTAGCTTGGTGTAGCCTAGCTTAGCTTTGCTTAGCATAGCCTAGCTTACCTTAGCTTAGCTTAGCGCAGCGCAGCATAGCGCAGCGCAGCATTAGCACAGCATAGCATAGCATCGCTTCGCCAAGCATAACCAAGCATCGCATAGCACAGCATAGCATAGCTCAGTATAGCATAGCATAGCATAGCGCAGCATAGCATAGCACAGCATGGCATAGCATTGCTTAGCATAGCACAGCGCAGCATAGCATAACATAGCACATCACATCATACCATAGCGCAGCATAGCATATCATAACATATTATAGCATAAGACAGCATATCATAGCATAGCATAGCATAGCATAGCACCGCGCAGCATAGCATGGCATAGCATAGCCTAACATAACACAGCGCAGCCGAGCGTACCCTAGCATAGCATAGCATAGCACAGCGCAGCATAGCGCGGCACATGCTCCAACTCCTAGGTAGGGTCGCACTGGGATACTTTTAGTTGAGTGAGACGTTGGCTCCTGCCCCAGCCGAACCTCCTTATCACCCGCAGGGGTGGCCGTATAACGACATATACGCCGTATCCAGTTAGCCCTCTCTTTCTCGCTGGTTTTCTCTCCCTCTCTCGCTCTCTCTCTCTCTCTCTCTCTCTCTCTCTCCCTACCTCCACACACATGCACCCCTCTCTCTATATCCCGCTCCCTCTTCCTTCCCCCCCCCCGACTGGGAAAGACAGGGCGGACCACTTCAGGGGGGAAGGTCAGCCTGGAGTCGGCGGTACATACATCGCCAACAGATCAGCGACAGGGCCCCGATAGAAGCCGCACGTTCCACGGCAGGGCGGGCTATCATGCCCCATATCGCTTATCGATAGGCGACGGGGGGGGCGTCGACCCCCCCGCCCCCCATCGTGTTCCCCTCCCCCACCCCCGACATTCCCTCCGCACCAAGGCTTGGGCGCACGCTACCATGGATTGAGCATCCACGGATCGGGGAAAACGCCCCCGACGCATGACGCCACTGCAGCCCACATTCGGCGACGGAGTGCGCAAATTCTCGCAGAAGCGGGACCCGCCGCTAATACACGCACGTTCGTCCATGGTTGCGCTTCCTCCTGGGTCAGGGACCGTCGGGCCCGCGCCGCCTCCTCCTCCTCTTCATTATCTTCCTCCTCCTCCTCCTCCTCCTCCTCCTCCTCCTCCCCTTCCCCCGTGCTCCTCCTCCTCCTCGTCCACGTCCTCGTCCCCCTTGTCCTCCCCCTCTTTGTCGCCCTCCTCCTCCTCCTCCTCCTCATCATCATCCTCCTCCTCCCCCCCGTTTCCTTCTTAACATGTTCCTCCCCCTTTTCGTCTCCTCCCTCCTCCTCCTCCTCCCGCCTCCCCATGTCGGCGCGTCGCCCCGCTCCGAACGGCCCCTCGCCCGACGGCCCTGGTATGGTGTGCATGACTGGTCCCATGTGTTAGTAGTAGGGATAGTGGCAGTAGTAGTAGTGGTAGTAGTAGTAGCAGCAGCAGCAGTAGCAGTAGCAGTAGCAGTAGTAGTAGCAGTAGCAGTAGCAGTAGCAGTAGCACTAGCGTAGCAGTAGTAGCAGTAGCAGTAGTAGTAGTAGTAGTAGTAGTAGTAGTAG
>CAUYUJ010015171.1:1397500-1400000 GCA_963575745.1 Prorocentrum cordatum
TGCCTGGGTGCCCGGGTGCCCGGTGCCTGGGTGCCTGGGTGCCCGGTGCCCGGGTGCCGGGGTGCCTGGGGGTGCCCTATCGCCCTATAGCCCTGTAGACCTATTGCCCTATAGCCGTATAGCCCTATAGGACTATAGCCCAATAGCCCTATATCCCTATATCCATCTAGCCCTTTAGCTCTATAGCCCTCTGTTCCTATAGCCCTGTAGCCCTATAGCCCCATAGCTCTACAGCTCAACAACCCTATAGCCCAATAGCCGAATAGCCCACATAGCCCTATAGCCCTATGGCCCTAGCCCTATAGCCCTATAGCCCTACAGCCCTATAGCCCTGTAGCCCAATAGCCCTGTAGCCCAAGTCGTTTTCATTCTGAGTCGTTTTCTGACGGTCCCGGGAACCTGCGAGGGGCCCCGGAGGCCGAAAATTAACAAAAACCGCCGTCGTGATTTTTCCAAGACGTCGGAGGTCCAGGTCGTGCTTCCCGCCTCCCCAGACCTCCGACGTCGTAATTTTTGCGACCTCGGGCCCAGGAATCGATTGGGAAAACGCACATGGGAAGGCAAGAAATGATGGACCCATCATTTCGTACCTGTGCCTTGATCAGTGGGACGGGCTTCGCACCGCCGCACATCACAAGACACGCTCGAGCGGATCCAGCCGTGGCGACGTCGGGGACTGCAGAAGGTCGCAAGGACACAGAATGTGAAAGGAAGAGAGAGAAAGAGAGAAAGAGAGGGAGAGAGAGACAGACAGACAGAGAGCGAAGGAGAGAGAGAGAGAGAAGGAGAGATGGAGAGAGAGAGAGAGAGAGAAACAAAAAAAGACAGAGAGAGAGAGGCAGAGAGAGGAAATGGAGAGGAGGCGAGCTTGAGTCAACGAAAGTCGCAGGGAAGGGGGCAGGGGGAAGAAGGCCAGAGAGCGCTGAAGGATACAAATACTGGAACCCTCTTGGGATTTTTTTGGGGGGCCTCGTCCGGCCGCTCGCTGGGAGTTTGACGTAGCTTCTCGGGAGCCTCTGAACCTGTCGGGGCCTCCTGGAAGCAGGTTCGAAGCATTTTGGGGGCCGATTTGGGGCTTCTCGGGGCCTCCTTTGGGCCTCTTGGGGGTCTCCTGGGACCTCTTGAGGGGCCTCCTTGGGGCCTCCTGGCGGCCTCTTGGGGCGGAAGGCTCGAGCTTGCGGTTCGTGGTCCCCCTCTGGGCCCCCTCTTGGGCCCGTCTTGGGGCCCTCTTGGGCCATCTTGGGCGCCTCTTGGGCCGTCTTGGGGCCCTTTTTTTTTTCCTTCTTTCGCGTCACAGTGGAACTCGAGATCGTTTGGTTAGAATCCGCAGGGCTATCGCTAGCCAGTCGAGGCGACGCGCCGACTCGGCCGATGGGAGCATACACGCCCCCACGCGACTAACACCCCGCGCTTCCCGGCTCGGCGGCCGAGGTACCTCAAAACCCGCGAGGGCCACTTTCCCCTCGCCTTCGCGCCGGCTCACGCGGAGTCCGATCCCCCATCCGCGGCCTCGGCCTCCTCCTGGGACCCGCGCGCGGCGGTGCGCCCCTCACCCTCGGCGCGGGCGGCGCGGCGCAACGCACGCGAGCGGCCGGCCATCTGGGCGCCGATGATCGCCTTCTGGGACCTGGTCTTGACCGCGTTGAAGGCTTCGAACACGACCGTCAGCTCCTGGATCCTGCGCGCGTGCTGGGAGATGAAATTGCGCGCGCTGGGGGACGCCCTCCACCTCGACAGGAACCCGTCCCTCGTTGTGAGAATGGCGGCCAGGCACACCGCGATCGCGTCCTGGTTGTTGTCCTTCAGGCGCTCCGAGGACGCAGGGACCGCCCCGGCGAACCCCGCGTAGCCCGTGTAGCGGCCGGCCTCGGCCCTGGCGGAGCGGGCGGCCGCGCGGACCTGGTGAATGGCTGAGGTCACCTTGACTTTGTTCACCGGGTTGAGGATGTACGGCAGGGCGCTCTCGGCGGTGTAGGCCCCCGCCTCGGCGACGTTCAGGACCGCCACCGTCGCGGGCAGCTTCCGGAGGATCCTCTGATAATGCACGGCCCCCGTGCCGCGGGCGACCATGCGGCCGGTCTCGGTGATCAATTCCAAGACAGTCCCGCCGCGATTGAGGATGTAGCCCACGACAAACGCTTGGTCGGGCGTGGCGGCCACAGATTTGACGTGGTAGCGGCCGGGGACGACACGCTGGGTCTGTTCATGAAAGGCGGTGATGCCCTGGCCCAGCGAGTGGAGAGAGGTATGACAATTGTCCGCCCTGTTCCCGCGGTAGGCATGAGCGGTCCCCTCAAATTCACGCACGGCCTTGTGCGTCGTCTTGGCCTGGGCGTCGGTGATCTCCGCTTCCTCCGTCATCGTCTGATACTGCAGCGGGACGGAGGCAATGAGCGGGGCCACTTCGTTCGTCGTAAACATCACCGGATCCAAGACTGCCAGCGCGCGGCACGAGAGCCCGAGCCTCTCCTGTTCCGAGGTGAGCCTGTTGCCCTGCAAT